>CAEGAE010011989.1:0-16690 GCA_903067095.1 Girardinus metallicus | reverse complement strand
GGACTAGGACATCAGCAGCTTGAATTTACCAAAACTACTAACTATTATCAAGGCCCTTTCTACTTTTAATTCAATATTATGCGAGTAAAAATGGCGAATTTGAGCAGCGCCTGTTTTCTTCTCTGGCTTCATGGTTTTTCTTCTTTTTATGGCGGGTTTCAAAAACCTGAAAGTGTGCAATAGCGCCACCGTCTGGTCTGGAGTGTGAACTGGAGCTACTGCCGTTCACTCAGATCTTACGTGATACATCTGAAAATTTTTCTGAAACTTTTAGTATACTTCGTATATATCTATAGTACACTTAATACTTAGTACACTTAGTATGTACTTACACACATGTAAGTATATTTGAAATATACAAAAGTATTATTTTTCACTAACAACAATAAATAATGAAATTAAAATATATATAAAATATATAAAAGTCCATTTATTTTATGCCCTTTTTCACTGATGCACATCATGTAGATTAATTACAGACTGGCATTTCCCAACCGCTTTTTCTGTTAATGTTGATTTTCCACTAATATTTATGAAATCATGACATTTAAAGTTAACACATCGGACCAATAAACATTTTATAATAAAGATTGTTATTTTCAAAAACTACCTTTAACCTGACCAGTGAGCCTCATCAGAAATCATGTTCTAATTGATTCACTGTGGCTGGGTAAACTCACATACCAACGTTTCTGAAGCTCCAGCTGCTCCTCGTGTTTCTCAGCCAGCAGCCGGTGGACGACAGGCGACAGCAGCCTGGACCGTCCGCTGACCTCAGGCCAACCCAGCAGGGAAGCTTTGGGCTGAGGGAGAAAACCCGCGCATGCACACGGAGAGAAAACTGCAGCAAGACGGTCGTGGGACTCAAACCCAGGACCGTCTTGCTGCAAGGCATGGATCCGTTTCCTGTTTTCCAGGTAAGCAGTATTGTTCTAGATCTTCTTGGTGTTTAAACGCTGAGTTCCAGTTTTACTTGGAACTGGGAAATTGTGACTTTCCAGTTAGAAAATCCAACTGGAACAGCCTCAGAAGTCAGATTTCTACGGCAGCGGATTGGGGCCATTGTAGATAGAAAAGGAGTAAATTTCTGCCAGAAAAATTTTAGAAAAAATTTTACTTCAAACGTTTTTCTGCTGATATTGTGATATTTTCTTCTGACTGCTTTGCTTTGCTGAGAAATGTGACTCACTCTTGTTTTCTGCTCCTACACATTTTAACTTCTTCTGCATAGTTTATGTTTTTAATCATTTAATCTGGATGATTTCTTTTGCCTCCTTCCTTACTTCACGTCCTCCATGTAATGTTTCCCTCCACAGTTTCTACATTCTTCTAATTGGTGATCTTCATCACATTTTGCACATCTCTGCTTCCCTTTACAAACTGCTGCTGTGTGTCCTTTGTGACCTTTGACATTTGAAACAACGAAGTGGTGGAGGGATATAAGACCTGACCTGAAAACTGAGAACCTATTTTGATGTTTTTTGGCAACTTTTTCTTCAAACTCAATGAGGATTCAGAAACTTCCTACTTTTTCTCCATTAATTGTTTCTGACAATTTCTTCAAGTTTTTCACTTTTGCAACAATATTTCTCTTAATTTTATCAAGATCTTCATCTAGAGGATCCCATAAATCACTCCTCTATTTTTTTTTATTTTCTCCCATGATTCTTTTCTCCAACACAATATTTTTTTACAGATATTATCCACATTTAAAGCCTTATTCTTTTGCTCTTCGTTTTTACAAACTACCAATAGGTTTCCATCTCTCAAAATCTTCACCATTTCAACATCTCCACTTTTCTTTTTTATTTCTCTTGACACCACAGTGGGGCTGATGTTAACTTGTTCTTCCTCGTTTTTAAGTTTTAATGTTATTTTAAATTCCTCCCTCACAACTTTCCTGCTAACTATCCTTTCTTCTACTGAACTACTTCCTTCCGGTTCCCGTTTCCTTCCCTTCACCTCTTTTACTTCTTCCTCTCTCCGCCCTTCAGATCCGGTGTTATGGAGGAAAAGCTTCTTCAGTCAAGTCAGAGGCTCGGATGTCTTTTACTGAACATTTCTGTTCAGCTTTTATTGAGGACAAAACGGCTACGGCTGTTCGTTACCTAGCAACCAAATCAACAAAGCAAGACAGAGACCAAAGACAGAACCACATCCTGTTTAGCATTCTTCAAAATAAAAGACTTCCTCTATCCAAATAAATAATGCCTCGCACTGAAATATGTTTAACTTCAGCTTTTGTAATTATATACAATCATGTTAAATTAAATTAATAATAATCATCATGTAAATTATGCTTAACATATAATTGTAAATTGGTCATTTGTCATGCAAAATATAATTATACTTAACAACAAATAAGTGTAAAGAAGTCACAACATCCATGTCTTTCTCATTTCCTGTCTCCATTTCCATCCGAACTATTCACATACCAGTTTATGCCCAAATTCACCTTTTCCAAATCCGCCATGTTTCTATGTGTTTTGCTTGTTTTTCCTGTGCTGCTCCGGCCTTCCTTTCCCTTCGCCTCGCCTCCCCTCGCCTCGCCAAGCAGTCGGAGGAGGCAGCGGCTTTTTGTGACTCGGACTGTTTGGACCACATACAGACGCCCAGCAGCTGCAGCTCGGTGTTGCCACAACAGAAGGCGACAGTTAGTGGCAGCTTAGACCTGCTTTGTCCTTCAGCTAACCACTGGAGGCTAACCACTGGAGGCTAACCACTGGAAGCTAACCACTGGAGGCTAACCACTGGAAGCTAGCCACTGGAAGCTAACCACTGGAGGCTAACCACTGGAGGCTAACCACTGGAAGCTAACCACTGGAGGCTAACCACTGGAAGCTAACCACTGGAAGCTAACCACTGGAGGCTAACCACTGGAAGCTAGCCACTGGAAGCTAACCACTGGAGGCTAACCACTGGAGGCTAACCACTGGAGGCTAACCACTGAAGGCTAACCACTAGGGGCTAACCACTGAAGGCTAACCACTGAAGGCTAACCACTAGATGCTAACCACTGGAGGCTAACCACTAGAAGCTAACCACTGGAGGCTAACTACCGGAAGCTAACCACTGGAGGCTATCCACTGAAAGTTAACCACTGGAGGCTAACCACTGGAAGCTAACCAATGGAGGCTAACCACTGGAAGCTAACATTTTCCTCCATGGTCTGATGGATCCAAACGGTTTGTCGGATCATATCACTGTGCAGTCTGGTTTTACTATCCTTTCAGTTCTGTAGACTAGTTCCTGTGTAAGAAAATACACAGGCACAACTCTACGTTTGAATATCTGAGGGCTTTATTTTTCTTGTGTTAAAACAGTTTGAAAGTAAAAGTAATATTTAAGATTCCATTTGTCTTGGTATCTACATAACTCACCTCGTCACAAAGGGCTAAAGTCATCATTATCAAGTCTTTCTTAGTAAATCTATGTCTCTTGGGAAATATAAATGTCCCAGAAGTTAGCTTTCCAACACACAACTTACCACACTGATTTCAGTGTTACAACACATTTTAAAGTCACTTGGCTCTAGAAATAACTTCATTTATAAAAAGTTTATGCTTACTAATGTAAATATAAGATTACACAACAGAATTCCAATTCAGAAAACTTATGGGATTTGTTAATTGTGCTCAGGGAACAGGCTAACTCCAGCTAGCAATACAAGCTAATCGGAACATATTTGTCTCTATTTTGTGCGTTTAAATACAAAAACAATGTGTCCACAGATAAATGCTGTACATTGTTTTGTTTCTTGTCAGCCACTGTTTCACTGAGTTGGAACCAATCAGAAAAGCACAAAAGTGGTTTATTTTTCCATTGTTTTACTTGAACGGCAGCCATATTGAATTTGAACTCAGGAACTTTCTGGTTTCCAGGTTGGAATCCGAACTTCGCAGGTTTTCCCCTTTGATTTTTGCTGTACGGACCAAAGAAATTCTGACTATCGAATACAAGTTGAACTCAGCCAAAGGCCTACCGATGATCACACTTGTTTGCACTGTAAAGAGACTTATTATTTGATGCTGTCATAAAAAAAAATCACCTGGCTTTCAGCAAACAGCCATACAGTTCAGAAAAAAATATTAAATGACAGAATTCACAGTTTGAAAAAGATGTATTGTATTCAGACAACAGTCTGCTAAAAGATCAGGTTTGACAAGAGGCCAGATCACCTCATTTTTACGTCATAAAACGGCATTGGTGTGAAATCTACAGCAGGATCAATTTGCCTCTTCAACAGTTCAGATCCTCCATTTTGTATAAGTTCCCTTTCTTGCATTGATTTAGTAACTGTAAACAAATTGTTTTATACACATCTACTCAAATTATGGGGTATCAGTTTATTATCTGAAGACTTTGTTTCCCTTTGTTACGCTTCTACTCATTTGCTCTAAGATATGACAGATTAAAAACTGATCAAACCAAAATAACTCTAAGAGTAAGTAAGCTCTTACTGATTTTGTCTTTTTTTATGTAAGACTATGACTAGGACATAGAAAGTACATTTAAATAATCTGCAGGTTCAAAGCTTCTCCCTGGTTGTTTCTAATGGTGAAACATCTCAACGTGCCATTTGATACCCAAAGTGTTGGGTGTGAAACGATCAAAATTGCAAAGGTATGAACTGGTGAAAGGGCAAAACGACCAGCAGCAAACACCTGGCATAACACGTTAACAATCAATAAACAACGAGGTTGATTTGACATGTAAGAGCACAGAACTGTAAAACTAACAGCTCCCACAATTTCCTCTCAGTCTTGCTTCAGTTATATCTTTCCTGTGCTGCTACCAGGGAAGGTGGGATCGTTGCTCACTTGTATTTTGTCAAAATAGTTGAAATCAACAACGTAGCGGCAGCTGGAGGAGCTGAACAGCACCGGCGTGAACTCGTAGCCCCACAGGATCTCCTGAGGGATGTACGAGGTGCGGCTCTGGCACGTGGCCGCGGTCGACTCCATGGTGCCGTTGAGCGTTATGAGCAGCTCAAAGTTTCGGTTGCTCAGGGTTTCTGGGGTCAGTCCTGCCAATGGGCTCTTCTCATCGATAATGTGATAGAAGGTGAGCGGGAGGATCAGGAACGGACAGTCTCCACTGGTGTCCATGTAGAAATCTACAGAGCTCTGGTGGATCTGCGTCTTCTCTCCTTCTTCTGTCACGTTGGACTTAAACAGCTTTCCTGTGAGCTGGCACTGAATCAGCAGACTCTTCCTCATGTTGGCCACTCTTACCATCAGACACAGTTTGCCTTGGTGCCTGCAGATCACCGCCACCTGGCTGAACTTTATCGTTTCTGCTCGCTTCTTGGGTCGGGCCAGTTTGGCCAGAAAGGCACCAGTGACAAAGATCTCAGCCAGACCGGTGATGACGAGCTGAGCCACCAGCGTGAAGATCGCCAGAGGACACTCTTCAGAGATGTACCGGAAACCGTAGCCTATGGTGGTCTGTGACTCCAGAGAGAACAGGAAGGCTCCGGTGAGAGTATCCACATTCATCACGCAGGGTGTGTGGGTAGAATTGCGCCAAGTGTCAAAATCTCCGTTCCCCATGCCGATGAAGAAAAAGAAGACTCCAAAGATGAACCAGGTCATGACGAAGGTGGAGGCAAACAGAGTGAGCTTGTAGCGCCACTTCATGTCCACCACCGTCGTCCAGATGTCGTGCAGGTAGAGCTTGACCATTCCTTCCACGTTGTCGATCTGAACATTGTTGTGACCGTCTTTGGACACGATCCTTCGCTGGACCTCTGACTTCCTTTTGACCATGATGCTTTGCTTCAACAGGAACTGGCTGTAACTTATTGCCGCGTTGCAGATTAAGGAGCTGGCAACAGACGCAAACAGAAATAAGATTAATATTCTCAGAAAGTTGTTTTTCTGTAATTGCCAAAGTCTTCAGTCAGTCATTTCTGTATGTTTTTGCTTTCAGAGATCCAGACTCTCTTCAAATCTTTGAAAGTCTTAATTAAATTAATCATGACTTTATTCAGGTATTGAAAGGTTTTCTGTCTCCAGGCTGTGGACTGTTCAGTGAGTGCTGAGCTAAATCAGTTCTTCAAGGAAAACCTTCAGGAAACATCAACAATTATTGATGAGGACCGGATCAGAATGCAGGAAAGCAAAAACATATGAAGAATTTGAAATGTTTGCATTGTGATGTAAGGGATTAAACAATAATCCAACAACTAAACAAAGTGAAATCACCAAACTATTTACAGCTGTTTAATCCACAGGGTTTAATGGTCGAGTACATCCGTCCATCACTGAGCCTGATTTAAAGTTAGCCCATTAGCTTAGCCCTGTTAGACTGAAGCTAAGCTAATGGGATTCAGAAACTCTTCCATGCACTTATGTACCAGCAAAAAATGCCTTTACACACTTTGACTAAAATATTAACCAGCTTGTAGCCTTTAATAGTTTTCATCTAAGGTCCACTGTGTTAAAAATTAACAAATGATATTAGAGACCAATAAGCTGGTTATCGGTGTGTCGTAAACAGAGTTCGTTACCTGATGGTCAGTCAGAAAAAACATGAAACTGATGCAGATGAAATAATTGCTGCATGTTTCATCAGAGTAACAAAGTCAAAACAGACCCAGAACATCATTCCTCCACCACCGTGCTTGAAACATAAATTCTGCTATCTTTAATTTTCTAATTTTAGTTTGTTTTTATCTTAAAGTAAACTTGAGTTACGCAGCAGAACAATCATTAAAAACACAAATCCAACTACCAAAGGCTCAAAAACAACAGAATGAAGATTATGGAGTTTCCTAGTCAAAGTAACGAGTTATGATGGAGATGTCCCACTGTGGCTAAAGCAATTCTGCAAATAAACGATTCAAAATTCCTCCTCAGTGACATTACAGACTCTGACTGGTCCGTTATTTTCTCACTTGGTTTGGAAATTTCTTCACTGTAAAAACACAAAATATTTTTGGACAAAATATTTAAGACAAAATTAACTCATGACTAACTTTTCAGCAAGATAGGAAGGAGCTTGTTTTTAATCAGTAATTCTTAATATTGATCAAAAGTTCTAATTAAACAATTTATTAATAACGTGACATTTTTCCCAGGTTTTAAGTGAAATAATCTACCAGTGGACCTGGAACTTTTACATTCAAATTAAGAAATTATTGACTTTAAATAAACTCCTTTATCTTCCTGAAAAGTTACCTGTCCGTTTGCTTAGTCTTATTTCAAGTGAACTAAGATATTTGTTCTAGAAACTAGAGAAAAAATACTTGGTAAGATTTTGTGTTTTTGCAGTGTTCTAAATAATTGAAGCCATAATTTGAAAACAGTATTTTGTCTTTTTTCACTTTATGTTTGTCTGATATCAAATTCTGTTTGGCGGCCTGATAGATGGAAGAGTGACAAAAAATATGAAAAACATAAGAAACATAAAATACTTTTTAGTATATAAGTACCGATTCTTTATTTTGATCCAAGTTTGTCAGTATGACCAAACTGAATGTGATTCCACAGAATTATTAGCAGTAAAATGAGTTCATGTGTCCTGACGTTATCACCTGTAAACCGGTCAGGAGTAAAGTGTTGGCCATGAAGCATTGCAGGCGGCCATCTTGATCAATAATCAATCATTTCTTCATGAATCTGTACTCACCTCTGAAAAGCTCGTCCTCAGAAATGTGAAAGCTGAGTCTGAGCTTCTTTCTCCGTTTGTCGTGAGGTCTGAACTTTGGCACAATGAGGAACGGAGCGGAGACAAAGCCGAGCGTAATCTGTGATCCGGGGGCCGGCTTTGTTTCCTCCCCTCACCTGTCCACAGGTAGCAACAGCAAGGTGACCGCCTGACGTTTGTTTCCTTCTTTTAAGGTTGTTGTTGTTTCACACAAGCCCAGATTTACGGCTTTCAGAGCGTCTGAAGGACACGATGAACTTTGTGACAGACAAAAGGCTGAAATAAGGTCAAACTACCGGAGGAGCAAGATGTGAATTATCTGATTAATTCTCTAAATCCCTGCAAATATGATCTCAACATTATGACACCTGGAGGTGGTCAGAAAATAATCCTGAGACCCAATGAGTGTAGCTGGTCATTTATTTAACCAGGAAAATGCTGCAAATTGACTGGTATTAATGAATAAAATGTATTTGTTGTTTATGTGTTATTTTGGACGCCTCAGTAAAAGTTTAAATTTGTGCTTAAAAAGTCAATTTGATCAGATTTAGAGCATCGATTTGCTGCTCTTTCTCTACAGGTGTTTTTTTCTTACCTGGTGTAATCAGTAACTTCAGCAAAAAGGAGGAAATTTTTACTAATAAAATCAGAAAATGTGGTTTTTGTTGGTATCCAGTCCCCATTACTCTGATACCCCGAAAATAAGATCCTGTCAACCTGAATAAACCTGATCAAGGCTGAAACTGACAGTTATTTTATTAAATGACTATACTACTGATGATTCAGGCGACTAATTGTTTAAAACATCTGACATTCACTTTTTATTTAAACACTTTAAGCCTTTTTAAACAAAAGGTGATTAAATGGAAGTTTTATTGAGTCCCGGCTAAAAGTCGTTTACAGACAAACGTTTTTTAGCTTAAAGGCAAATATATACATTTGTACAGTTTTGGCTTAATTACGGTTCTGACTGTGCTATTCTCCTTCTTTGAGTTTATGCTCCAGTTAACGATTAACTGATTACTAAATTAGTTGATATTTCTCAATAATCAATGAATAATCTCACGCCTGAGCCTGATCAATTAAAATGGCCCTCAGTGTAAATCCAGTTGTAGATAATAATGAGACCAGATGTAAAACGTGGACTGGAATTCAACAGGACTCAGTCGGCTGAACGTTTCTGTTCATGAAATGTTTGGAAAAAGAGTTTTTTCTTTTTGCAACAAAGTGAATGATTGCTGGAAATAAGCAGCAGCAGGGCTGCATGACAAAATACCTGTGGTCTAAACAAAGTCTAATGCGGGAATCTGCTGGTGGCTGTTTGGTGTTTTGTGAAGAGCAGGACACATTAACTTATTAAACAAACACTTAAATTGGTGTAAAAGATGAAGAATTAGTTTTTCAGCAGAAACAGAAGCAGTGAAGTTTGTTTAAGTGAGTTAAAGGCGTCTGAGTGCAGAGAAGAAGTGGCGTTTACTGGGTGACCGACCTTGGATCCTCAGCTTTATTATTAACTTCATCTCCACATTCCTGAGAGCCGAGAGGCCGTCGCTCATCGTTTCTTTACTGCGGTGCAAAATGAACTGGGAAATCTCTTTCTGATGCATTCTGGTCTGCAAATGTTGATGTTGGCAACTGAAACGAGCAAAAGGAGATTTTCTAGAAACCTGTAAAAACAGGATGCAGTTTTTACAGTTTCCTTCGTTAGCACAAGAACTTTATGATTCAGTTTAACGTGTTTATTTCAGGTGAAGCCCAACACTTTATTCATCAGGAACATGTTAAAATATTCAAAATAATTAAAATTAAATTAAATAAGAATAACTGCATGTGATAAAAGAAATTTAAACATCTACAAAACAAGAGCCTCCATTCTTTATCGGCAGAAATATTTGATAAACTACCTTTGTTCCTCTGACATGTTTAGATGGAAAGTTTAAAATGAACATAAATGTTATTTTAAACTTTGTCTTCTTTTCCCCTCAGATTAATTCAGAGACAAACAATCTTCCAGTTTTATTTAACAGTTCTTATTCTAACAATTGTTTTTTTTGTTCTTGGTAGTCAAGTCACAGTGATCTTTAAAAACAAAACACATAAAGTTTGACCCTATAACTTTGAATAAAATTAATCAAAATAAATTAGATTTTTTTATATTGTTTATTTCCTTTTAACTCTTCTTCCAGTTTCTCTTTAAAGTCTGTTTGGCTGTGAACACAACAGTTTGACCTCAGTCACATGAAATAAGTCCAGGTTTTGCTATAATTGTTTTGTAGCAAAACCTGGACTCACAAATCAGCGATCAATTTTATTTGTGTAAATTTATTAGAAACTTGTAGTCAAGTGGTGGCAGAACTGAACTTTATATGTTTTATGTGACAATAAAAAAGCTTTTTACTTCTTTGCAAGCTTTTTAACTGAATCTTTTTTAGGTAACTGAGTATGAGTGCGTCACAGCCACCAAACACAGAAACTGCTTTTGAAAACCATTTCCGTTTTAAAATGCGCTTCTTCCGGTCTCCAGTTACATACAGGTATGTGATTTTTCTTACTGAAAAGCTCACAGTAAATGCTTAAACGTGTCTTCAATGTGTGTAAGAATAAGTGTATGTAAACTTTCGACCGGCGTCGCATTAGTTTCAATCCATTATTACTTATGCTTTTATTTTGAAAATTTGACCGAGTCGTTCAAATCGGCGGAAATCGCATTCTTATTTTGACAGACTTACCCGGATACTACCCGGAGTAGTTGTTCTTCTTCTTAATGTCCCATTCAGAAGGAAGCCAGTTAAATGTAAAGCCTTTGCGTTTGGTTGGCAGCATCTAAAACAAGTTAGTGGCGTCAGCCGCCATTAACGGTTAGCTCAGCTCGGAGATGAGCGTCACTCTGGATATCAAACTGAAAAGAGCCAACAAAGTCTATCATGAGGGGGTAAGAGACCCACTGACACGAACACGCCCAGCTAATGTTCGCCTCCCTCTATTTACTCTACAAAAACATTGATAAAGCCGTTAACTAGCTGGCATAGACGGTTAGCTTGCTGCTTTAGCAACAAGCTAATTCGCAGTCACATGACCAGCAGCTGCTTCCATGGTGTTGTGACGAATTTGGTCACCACTTAAATTCTGTGCTCGATTATTATTTCTTTACATGACAATAAATAAGAAATATAATTTAAAATCTTCAAGACAGCATCAATAAAAATATAACTTTCTACGTATTTGTTTTGAGCGCCATAGAAACCCCGTATTGTTAGCCTGGTGCTGTTCAAAATGTTTATTAAAATTAAACTTTTATCTAGATAAATGACGGTAATCGATAAAAGTGATAAGTATTTATTATTTTTTATGTAACTGTATGGCTGCTGCTCACAAAAACAAATCCTACTTTTATAAATATTCTCATTTTGAATCTTTCAGACGCCAGTCATACAAAATTGTGATTTATGTCATTAATTTGCTCACAGTAACTCTATTTTCAAATTTATTGGTATTTATTGATCATTTTATTGAACAAAAAGTGGAGCAAATGGCAAAACTATCAATCCCAACAATACGGACAGTTTTAGATTTTAAACATTATTTGAAATTTATTATGAGAACAATAAATCTAAATCTTTATCATAAGAATTTCATCATGATAAGTAATAGTTATATAGTTTTGCGTTAATTTCTGTTCTGCTCTTTCAGCAAACGGCTTTTATTGAGTCTCTTCTCCAGTTAATGATTAATCAATTACTGAACTAGTTTATTCTAACAATCGATTAATGGTAATAAATCGTAGGAGCTCAAAGGCTGATCGCCAATAATCCTCCAGGTGATTCTGCAGCAGCCGCTGACTCTGGTCTGTTCCAGGAAACGGTTGCCGGCGTCGTGACGTTGTGCTGCAAGGAGCCGCTGCAGCACAACGGCATCGCGCTCAGCATGGACGGCATCGTCAACCTGCAGCTCAGCTCCAAGAGCGTCGGCGTCTTCGAGGCGTTTTACAACTCCGTCAAGGTGGGACCGCTCAAAAAGTCTGCAGATAACATTTGAATTATGGCTAATCATGATGATTAATTGATTAATCGGATAGAAAATGAGGCACATCTGCAAGTGAAGTAAAATTGACCTGAAGTTTTTAGTTTTTGTTCTTTCAGCAAACGGCCTTTTTATTCTCCAGTTAATTAAATCAGTTGCCGATTATTTCAATAATCGATCAATCTGATTAATCTCATTGATGGTTTGGTAAATGAAGCATTAACTCACCAAACTCGGAGAATAATTTATTCAAAGTCTGCCTGCTGCAATAATCTGTGAAATGTCTGCCGGTTAATCTGCAGCCAATCCCGCTGATCAGCAGCAGCATCGAGGCGGCCAAAGCCGGGAAAATCCCAGGAGGGAAAACGGAAATCCCCTTTGAGTTTCCGCTCATCAGCAAAGGCAACAAAGTTCTGTACGAGACTTACCACGGCGTCTTCGTCAACGTCCAGGTCCGGCTCCATGTTAGCCTGTCTGCTAACGTTCGCTCAGCAGTTTGGTTGCAACTTTCTGACTTTTCCCGTTTGCTGCTCAGTACACGCTGCGCTGCGACCTGAAGCGCCCCCTGCTGGCCAAAGACCTGAGCAGGAGCTGCGAGTTCATCGTTCACAGTCAGGTGAACGTCAGCAAAGCATCGATTAGCCGCTCTGCTGGTCATCACCTTATTGATTATTACCTTTTGATTGGTTTTTCATTTCAGCCGCAGAAATCAAAAATTGCTCCGACTCCGGTCAAGTTCAGCATCACTCCAGAGACGCTGCAGAACATCCGCGAGGTGCGACCTTTGACCTGCTGCTGTCGCAGATCGATTAATCGATGGAGCTGTTGATTAATCTTTTATTCTTTGCAGAAGGTTTCAACATTTGCAGCTAAAAATCCTAAAATCATCATCAGAAAAGCTGAATGTCGATGCAGAGCTGACCTGGGATTAATTATTGATTAACCGATTAATCATTTGATAGAATTAATTGGAGATCTGTAGAGAATTTGAACCAGGAGAAACTAAAACTGTTTCTGAACATATTTAGATGGTTTAATTACTGTTTTTCCAGCAAATGAATCGATTAATCGTGATTAATCAGTTTGAGCTGAAACTTCTGCAAACTAACTCAGATTGTCAATGTTTTTATAAATGATCCTAATTTTAATCTGATGCCATTAATCAATAATTGATTGTCGGATTTTTTCCTCATATTCTCAACTGGTGTGTAAAAAATGAAGCTGCTGAAACATTTGAATGTTTGGTTTTGGAGTCGCTGAGCGGTTCTGGAAACGTCCAGGTCCGATTTACTGACCGTTTGTGTCGGCAGAGGAGTCAGCTGCCGCGCTTCCTGATCAGAGGACGTCTGGATGCCACCAGCTGCGTCATCAGCCAGCCGCTCACCGGGGAGGTGCAGGTGGACAAATCCGACGTCCCCGTCAAGAGCATCGAGCTGCAACTGGTCCGGGTCGAGACTTGCGGTGAGTTCCCCTCTCCCCGAACGCCTCCGCCACGCGGCGGCGCCCCCTTGAGGTTTCCCGTGTTACCCGCAGGCTGCGCCGAGGGCTACGCGCGAGACGCCACAGAGATCCAGAACATCCAGATCGCAGAAGGAGACGTCGGCCACGGCCTGCCCATCCCCATCCACATGGTGTTCCCCCGACTCTTCACCTGCCCCACCCTGGAGACCACCAACTTCAAAGTGGGTCAGTACAGCCGGCCGGCCGCTCGATTAACGGATCGACCACTGATAAAAGGTGATCAATAGATCTTCAGAGAAGTTGGAGCAGGTGAAGCCAAAACAATTCCACTCTGGGAGTTTTTCTTCCAACAAACTTTTTGCCTTTGCTCCAGTTAGCGATTAATCGATTACTAAATTAGTTGATCATTTCAGCTCCGGTTTATTAGGAACTAACGACTCGTTTTTTCTCAGAGTTTGAAATCAACGTCGTCGTCATCCTGCAGGACGATCACCTGATCACCGAGAACTTCCCTCTGAAGCTCTGCAGGGTCTGATCCAGAAAACAGAAAATTCAAACATTAATATTTGGCCTCTGAACTAAAATCTGAATCCATCCCATAATTTTCCTGCTTGTTCTGAAATGAATTTATAACTGAAGTTCTTTGAGCTGTAAAATAAATGTAATTTTTCATGAGATTCATCTTGTGTATTAAATTATCTGCACTTTTAAACTCAGACTTGAACAGTCAGGAAGTAACTAGTTACATCTGAGTAACTGAGTAAAGATTTGGATTCTCACTGAACAAACGATTCATGACTTTAATTTTTTTAAATTGTTATTCTATAAATCAGTTTTATTTTAGTTTAATATTAAATGATTAGTGAGCAGAGTCTCTGGAAAAGAAGAGTCAGACGAGTTCTTCATTTTCTCTGGTTTTAAATGTCAATAAAATCAGGAAAACAAAGATTTAAAAGAAAGAAATGGGATAAAAGCAGAAACTGAGCATCAGGGGGCCTGGCGCCTCCTGGTGGACAGAGCGGGAAAGTCGTCAGGCAGCAGCGCGTGGGTCCTGCAGGTGGGACAGGTGTTCTTCTCCCTCAGCCAGGACCGGATGCACTGGACAGACAGAACCGGGTCAGAACCAGAGGGAGACCGCAGGCCCCTGCGGTCCGTCGGGCCTCACCTGGTCGTGGTAGCTGTGCCGACACTCCAACACGCAGGCGTCCTCCGGACTCATGTCCTCGTGGCAGATGATGCAGGGATCCTCCATGTTCAGCTGCAGGGAGGTTATTGATTATTGGTTAATTGATAAGCGACCGTTTTCTCTTGAATCCAAACGACCATCTTTCCATAACGTCCTGATTTTAACATTTGTTGTTTTCTAAAAATAAGTGGAACAGAAGAAGATGGAGAATAAAAAGTGAAACTTTTCTCCACTGCAGCCTTAAATCAACCGTTTTTATTTTTACAGTTTTTCTCACTTCGTCTGTTGATCAGAAACTTTTAGCTGCTGAAGTTAGTTTATGATTCAACCCAATGTCTTATTTTTAGCATCTTTAATTTGTTCTGGTTCAAAACTAAAATATTTTGACATTTTAAACTTGATCCAGATTAGAAATGCAAATTATTATTAATCTACTAATCAATAATTAATCAGTTAGATAAATGGGCTCATTCTGCCGTTTTCATGCCATAATTACTTGAAATGATTCATAACATTCATTTAGTTTGTAATGTTTTGACTACTTTATACTTTTATTTATAAAACACTTTAAAACAGCTGCTGCAACAAAATGAGATCAAAATAAATATTCTAAATATAGAAACAACAAAATGGAAGTGAGCGAAAAATGTCTCCGGTTTTAAAAGTGGGCAATAAATAATAATAATAATAATAAAGTAGAGCTGAAAGTGTCTTTAAATTTCATCAGTTTGGAGGAAACCAAGGGTCTAGTCAAATCAAGCGTCTCTTTTGCTCGGCGGCTGAGTCAGACTCACGGCGTTCGGGTTTCGGACTCTCTGTGCTCCGACCAGCTGCCACACCGGGTTCTGGTTCCCCTGAGCCGGGCTGGACCGGCCCGCGGCGCCGGATGACTTCAGCGTTTCCTGAGGAGCAGGAGGAAAGCGGGTGATTGGCTGGAAGCCGAGGCGGTAAGCCAATCAGAACGCGGCACTGCGGACCGCTACCTGCTGGTCCAGGATGAGCTGCGCCACGCCGCTGACCACTTCCTGTAGCGGCACCAGGTTCAGACTTCCTCCTCTGGCCAGACGGAAGTCCTGAACGAAACGCATCAAGTCGGACCTGCAGACCAACCAGAACCGGGTCAGAACCGGGTCATCCACGGATCAGCGGCTGAGCCGTTTCTACCCGCTCGGCTGGAATCTACCTGGAATAGTCTGGAAACATGGCGGTCAGGCTGTCCATGGCCTTCTGGAAAACAGAGACGAGCAGCGGCTCCTTCCTGGCGGCGGCTCGGGGCGGCGCGGCGGGCGGGGCGGCCTTGGCGGCGGGCGGAGAGGCGGCGAGGGCCGGCTGAGGCGGAGGATCGTTGGCTGCTGCAGGAAGCTGCAACGGAAACAAAACTTCATGTTACTCTGGGCCTGGCAGGAATCTACGGAGCAAATTTCACTTTTTGAGTCTCGACCGATTCTAAAAACAAAAACTGGTGTTCAGCAATAGTTCAAGATTTTCAAGAAGTCGTTACCTAGCAACAAGCCCAGCCTGTAACCTAGCAACCCCAGCTGGTCTCCAGTGTTTGGTCTGCTGCTATTCCTGCTGTACAATGGCTGCTGGAAAATCAGCTGGAGATCGGCTGTGGTTGCTAGGTAACGGGCTGGGGTTACTGAATATGTGTTTAAGAGTCAGGACTGGCCTTGGGGTCGGCCAGATATGACCTCAGCAAACTGTGACAACGCGGCTCTCGTCTGAATCGGCCGATGGCCATCATGGACTCTTTCAGCTACTGATTTTTATGATACTTTTACTTAAACATAAGAATAAAACTGCTAAACGTTTAATCGATAATCTGCTGCAGGATTCGTCCCGTTCACCCTCTAACTGCCGTTTATTCAAGTTGCATCAGAAACTACAAAAATATCGTCTGACCGCCGCTGGAGGAAAATCGTGGAATTGCCAGAGAAAAGCTGCAAAGTCAGGCTTGTCAGACGGTTTCGTTCAAATCTCTGACTGAAATGTTGCTTTGCCTTCAGCCCATCCGAAGACTTCCTGACCGTAGATCGGCTCCAGAGTCTAACCCTAACCTGTTCGCGTCTTAGTGAACCGACAAACTGGTGAAACTGAAAGCTTCCTTCACGACACCATGCATGTTCTGTCTGGAGGTTTTCCATCCCATCATTAAACCTCCATGTAAACATCTTGTCCAGCTTCAGACTTGATTTAAGTTACTGAAACTGAACGGCTCTTAAGGTTTTAAACCATCTTTTAATCAGCAGGTCTTTAGATCTGTCTGCTGTGGATCCCAGGATCTTCTGGTTCAGCTCTGAACTGGATCCGGTTCTTTCAAACAGGAGTTTCTCTGTAGATCTGGGGCAGCACTGGTCCTCTGACGTTCGGGTT
>CAEGAE010011988.1:0-75031 GCA_903067095.1 Girardinus metallicus | reverse complement strand
AAGTTAACAAAGTGAGCTATTATTGTTACAGGTTAATTTTCTAAACTACAGAAAAGTAACTGTTAGAGAAGCTCAAATATGAGAAATTGGACTGATGTTGATATGCGATAGTAACACTGCTGTTTTGTTAGATTTACCAATGTTTTATTTTATCTCTTTTTTTATCCGATAACCCGATTAATCGATAGATTACTCGATTACTAAAATATTCGTTTACAACAGCCCTAGTAGGAAATGCAGGAAAGGGATTGAAGAAAAACTGTTAAAGGCTGGAAGAAAAATATGAATCTGAAGTGAAGTTTCACTTTTCGGCACGAGAAAAACAGTCAGAACTTCAATGGATCCTTGAAGCATATTTATGTGTTTAGAATGGCCCAGTCAAAGTTCAGCTATAAATCCAATTGTCAACTCTGACAAAACTTGAAAATTGATCGTTGCAGATGTTCTCCGTCCAATCTGACTGAACTTCTGTTATAGAACTAAGACTGGACAAAACTGGAAACAAAGTATTGACTCTTGGTGATTTCATAGAAAAGCATTCAAATCTTTCACTCATATATATATATATATATATATATATGAGTGATATATATATATATATAAACTTAAATCATGTATATTATTCATTTCACTATTATCCACTAATTTGATGTGGTTCATCAAATAAGAAACTTAGAAAATGTTTTTGTGTGTGAAATGTGAGAAGGCTTAAGGGGTATGAATATTTTCACAAAGTGCTAAAGCAGTAAAGAAGAACTAGCATAACATAATGAGGCCAGAGGCATGATGGATTGGACCTGCTTGGTCAGATGAGAACAAGCTGGGTTATCTCTGCATGCTCATTTTTCCTGCAGAGAACTGTACTGCAAGTCTCCTGAGTAATGAGATATCGCTGCATCTATCGCAGCTCCTGCTCTGGCAATAAGAAAGCGGCCTAGATTTTCAATATAAAAAATGTCTTGTATATTGTTCCCGTATCAGGGGTACCTCTCAAAACACAGGGGACACATGACTTTTTTTTTTTTCCTTTTTTTTTTTCTTGAAAACTATTTTAAAAATGCAAATATGTTCTCTTTCTGCTGTTTCTGGGCTGATGGTACAATATAGGAAGAGTATCAAAACTCTACTTTCCTCCTTCCCTTCCCCTCTCTCTGTCAGTGGCCCTGGCCATACCGCCACCGCCGCTGCTTGCTCCGACTCCCGGACCCTGAACAGGGAGGGGCCTGAGTGGATGGGTGAATAGCTTGCCGGGAGTCTTGCCGCTGGTGTAAACCACATGAATGCACTGCCTGAGCAGATAGTATCAGTCGAGGCGGGGAGTCCTGGGAGGCCACGGTGCTCGGCGCAGTTCCGCGTGCTAACATCAAAGGCAGAACCAAAGGGGGGAGGGAGCGGGAGAGAAGCAAAGCGAGGAAAGAGAGAGTGAGAGAAAAAGGAGCGAAGGCTGGGCTAAACTCTTCAAAGGCCTCTATGACTAATGCCAGCGTTGATATGCGGCGCTGCAAAACTGAATGATGATGTAATTGAAGGCCTTCGAGCTAAATCTGCTCCCATACAAATAAAGGTGGAGGTGTTGCTTATATGCAAGAAGACATACCCATCTAGTGCTTTTAGGCTTAAGGTCAGATAGTTGAACATATCGCTCTACTGCTACAGGTTTGCATTGTGACAGAAAACTTTGATTCTAGTGGACGTTTCCAAAGTACACATCAGCTGGAACACATGTTTATATAGAGCTTCTGTTTGTGTTTGATAAAATGTGCACATCTACTTCCCCTGTAACGTGTGCTAAGCTAAGCGTGACCACAAATCTTTGTAAACTGCCTCCACCGGGCTGATAACTCGTAGTCGGCTTCCATGATGGCACAAAAAGGTGCTTCATACTGGACGCCGTTTTGCTTTCAGAGCGCACAGCTATAATCTGCTTTTAGCTATTTGCATACCTTTGCACTTGTGTTTCTGATCCCCGTTTGGTGATTGTGCTTCCTTTTTGATGTTTAACTGACAGTAAACACCTGTACCGTCTCTCATTTGAAGTTCTTGTATGAATTTGGAAGCCAAAGCTTGCAGCACAAAGCCTTTGTTGCTGGTTGAAGAGATGAAGAGACCCCCTTGTTTCCAGCACAGTGAGACTGTAGCACTTGTCGGCAGTCACAGGATCGTCCAACTGGTTGTTTTTCCTTTTAAAGTGAGGAGACAGAACACAAATCATGCAAAGGACGGTGTAAAATGACTGATTTTCTCAATTATAGCTGCTGCCATTTGCAAATTTAAATCCTAAATAACTAAAGTTAGAAAAAACTTTTGCTTTGTACTTGTTAGGAATGTACCTGTCTACTCTACTGAAATTTAGTACTTTTTATTAAGCAGAACTTTTCTTTACGTTGTAATACATTGTCATAGAAACATCATCAACCCCATTTTATTATATTTGTCATATTTGAACCCGGATCAAACAGCGTTCACCTTCTAGTAGATATTTATAAGACCACGTAACTGCATTTCCTTACAGTAAACTGTACAAAAACTAGAAAACTATTGGAATTTAATTTGAAAAAAACTGACTGATTTGATTTTTCTCATGCTGATGCATGTTGCGATACGAAAAACTGAGACTTTCAAAAATTGATTTGAATACCACCATAAGTCTCATCTTATTGACAAATAGAGATTTTACCTCTATTTGTGGCCATTACATGTACCATATATGTTTTTGTGTGTGTATTTGAGATTTATTGTTTTTTGCAAAATTTAGTGATGACAATAATATTAGTAAATATAGCAATGACTGTCATTTGCGATACATACATATTTTCCTATTTTATGTCTTTCTCATCTGTTCTTCCATCGCTATGTAACCTTTAGCATTTTGGGCAATGTTAGTGTCCAGTGTGAGATTCTGTCCAACATGAAAAATACAAGTTCATGTCACTTGGAATGTATTAGCCAACAACTATTAACCCCAAACAGTCTTTTGCAATATTAATATTGCACACACTGATATTGCGATGACAATATGTTAATGATGTATTGTGCAGCCCTAGTACAAAATATATTCCTGGTGCGAAACACTGTAAAAGTGCCATAGCAGATGGCTCCATTTTGCACCTGGAGAAAGATGGGGATGAAATGATTAATTCCAAAAAGATGAAAAGACCACCATGCAAAATCCACAAAAAAGAAAGTCAGTCCAATTGTAATACAGTTTTGTGTAAAAATGTCCACAGAATCACAAGCATTGATTCTAAATATTTACACACATTTTTTTGTAGAACTTCTTATCCATACATTCCAGCCATTTGTATCGTGCAAAACATTTTGAGATACTGATAAAGCTAAAAGAATATCACTGAAGTAATTAGTGCTCCCAAAAGAACATTTTGACTTTTCTCTAGACTTTGATCAGTTTGCCTAATCAATTTGACATTTTCTGTCTAATGCATTGCCTTCTTGTACTTAATCATAGCATAATTCATTTCCACCTTCGAAACCCTCAGGAAAAGGTCAGGACAATAACTCCTTTCCAGCTGTGGCCATTTCTTTGTCCTTGCACTCCATCTGTTCATATTACTTTATTGCCCATTACAGCAGGTCACTAAGTTGAGTGACAACAGGATCATATTTTTGTGGATAGAGGGTGCACTTCATCATTTGTGTCACTCTACTTCCAATTTGGCACACCTCGCATTTATCCAGGTCCATTCCTCTGTCACATGTCTCTGTAGGAGCAGCACTTTTCATTCTTGGCTGTTTTTGAAGAAGCTAAGTTATTCTGGGGTGATTCCATGGGCAGTTTGTCCAAACACACTTGGCTCTCTAATGACAAGTTGTCCCTTGACATGTCAGGGAATGTAGCTTCTCAGAATGCTGTTTTGAGAGAAAGTAGAGATGGGTTCTGAGATGACGGGAATAGCAGAAAAAGATGAGCCAGTTCAGAGCCGTCGCTATTCTGTCTGCATCCCACAGGCATGTGCCAAAGTCCAATTGTCACCCCGGGGTGACATGCATCCCGCAGGCACGTTGAAGTAAACATCTCTTAGTATGTGGCGCTGACATTTGGACAGTGG
This sequence comes from Girardinus metallicus, assembly GCA_903067095.1. Classification (NCBI taxonomy): domain Eukaryota; kingdom Metazoa; phylum Chordata; class Actinopteri; order Cyprinodontiformes; family Poeciliidae; genus Girardinus; species Girardinus metallicus. The sequence goes on along the minus strand of CAEGAE010011988.1, from coordinate 70,964 downwards.
CCTCACCGTATACACTTGGAAGGATCATTTTATCCCTCACAAAATATATGTTCAGACTAGATTTATCCAGAAGACATAGTTTCTTTCCTAAAGTAAGCCTTTGGTTTACTTCTAGGGATATTTATTTGTTTACAGTTCTAATCTAAACTAACGTTTGAGTTTAGGTGACACATTTTAGGACATTTCAATCTTTTAATTGAGGGAGCCATAATTACTTAAATTATTGTGTTTATAAAACCTGTGCTATTTGAGTTTACTTTTAATTTAGCTTCTTCTGAAGGCAGCATTTAGACATCGTCAGGTCTTCTTTGTCATTTCTTGAAGGCACCTGTAACTAGTTGTGTTTCAGTGGACCATATAATTGTGCAAATTGGAATTCCAAAATTTATTGGCTTAATGGAAACACAATTTCAAAAAAAATTACATTTTTCACTAAGTTTTTGCTTTAGGATGAGGTGGATTTTTGTATCATACGAGTCATGTGATCAACAAGCAGATGTTACTATTGACAGAAAAGACGAAGATGATGTCAGAAAGTGGCAGGACGATGATGGCACGGCATTAAATGACTTTAATGTTTGTGACCAAACTTATTCACATGTGATTTTGTTTCTTATTTAATGGAAACACCGCAATTGCAGAATTGTGCTTTTTCGACATCAGTGGAATATCAACCAAGTTTTGCATGCATTTGTAAAGAAACACTGTAGCACCTTCAACCCTCAAAACAAGGTGGAGATGGATCCATATGAATGATTTGGCTGGTGTCGTGGCTCAAGAATGTGGTGTCGTAATGACACAAGCTGTGACATTTAAATAAAATGACACATTGGGCAGGATGCAGTGCAGTTCTCCAGGTGCAGGAATGTCCATCAGACAGATCACACTTCAATCCGCTGTACATTTTAGCTGCAGGTAGAGTTTACGCTTGAAATCGTGAAACAAAATCAAATATAGGTGTCAACATTGTGTGGTGTGAGGTCTTTGGTGAAACATCTGTATGATTTGATACAGTTTGAATTGAAAATATTTATTTGATGCATTAATTCTAGTTTTACCAACTAGAATTAGAGATATTCAGCATGTGTTTATGTGTCGAATTCCAAGTTTGCCCCAGTGAGTTATTCTTTAACGTTGGCCTTATCTATAAAAGTGCACACCTGAGTGGGATACAGCCAGTTCTATTAAATAATGCAGGGCCAGCGACCGTGTAAAGACGGATTCCTCTTTGAGGCAATACTGTAAAACATTACTGCTACCCTTGGCAAAAATGTAAGAAGGAAGTAAACATCCAGAGGTAAGAAGGAAGTAAAAAAGGCATTTCTAGTGTCTATATTCACTGGACATGTTTTTGAATTGTTGTTTGTCATCATTAGTGCAGTTTTTAGCATTTTTCATGAGAAACCATCAAAATTTCAGAAGTTGCCATTGCCGCTCTTCAAGTTACAGGTGGAAGCCTTTACCACTCCAGTCAATTGAAACGACTAAGGCTCAGTAGACTAAAGCAAAGTCTAAAAACTATAACATCAGTAAGAATGTATAAAAAGGAACAAACATTACATTTTAAGGATTAGTTAAAATAATGCTGTGGAAAACAGAAATAACTTGACCCTTCACCTTAAACACCAAGGCGTTTTGATTGTCCAAAGCTCTAAATGTGGTTATTGGCCATTTCTTCCAGTTAGCCTTTGCATTTCCACTTCATTACAACCTGGTGATGGCTGTTTATTGGAAGAATTATATTGTTGCTCTTCAGAGGGACGTACTGATTTTCTCCATCTTTTTTTCCCCACACAACTACAGCACAAAATCCACTCATTAGAGATGAGATACTGTGAGATCATGTGCCTTAAAGTTTTGGCTTGTCCACTTCATGTTTACTGGTCTTAGTTTGGCTGCGGTGCCTCGAACGTCTTCAAGTTGCTTTTTCCAAAGTGCATCATGTTGTAGTCTGCAGTGTGCAGATCTTTGCTATTACGAGAGTTTTGGAGCAGTTGGTCATTGCTTATTCTGCAGATGTGGTCCAACCACTGCACTGTGTGTTCCTTGATTTGTACTTTAATAGCTGGTTTTATTTGGCATCACATTCTTTGATGGTGTTTGCCTGTTTCAGGTCTTGTAGAGACAAACATGTCTCATCCGTTTGAAAAACCTCAAGTTTGTTCAAATCTTGTTGGCGAATGGCCCATGCCTTGACGCCACAGACAAGGCTGGACAAACGGCATTGGTCTCTGGGGAGGTTTTGGATTTCTTCTTTGTGTACCATTGGTGGGATGGGAACGCCAAAGCCCAAGAACCAGCTCAGCAGTGGATTTCCACTTCTGAAGCCTTCTTTTTCTCTGTTAACATTGAGCAGAGGTATTTTAACTTCCACCTCTGTTGAGTCAGAACTCATCAGGTGATTAACGATGAATGGAAATCAACTATTATTAACAAATGTCTATGCTGGTTTTAAAATAGAATGGTGCAGATGATATCTATGAGATATCTGTAGCCTTGACAACAGTTTATTACAGAATTATTCGATTTCCTTTTAAAATCTCTGCAGCTGCTTTATGTAGAAGTGTTGCTTTTGGTATGAAAATATTTGTACCACCAACTCTGGTGCTTTAACTTTAGGGTTGTGTAGTTTTCTAGAATCTAATGCATGAAACAGAATTGACCCGTATTGTCTTTTGACCAAACTAATGAAACATCTGCATAGTTTTTGCTCATACTGGCAACATATTTCCTCTGTCACTGTCAGCTTGAAATGTAGTAATCACTCCATTTTATTTCAAATACCTTCTACTAAAAATGTGGTTTATGTTTGCTCAGATAGTCTTATATATGAATTTCTCATCATGCCCTCCGCTCCTCTGATGTTTTCCGGCATTGCTGCTTCTAAGTGATAAGAGGATGGTGACAATTTTACAGTAGGCTAACTGGCAAGATTCAGTCATGCTTTTTTTTTTTTTTTATTACATCCTCCATCCTAAAGGAAGAGGTTATGACTTTTCCTTTGGCAACCACTTCTGTAGTTGGCTTTTCTGCAACATTGCTTCAAGCTAAGCTCACGGACAGAGGATTTGGTAATGTACTGATGCATGCGTTCATCGTAATTATTGTTTTGCAGAAGCCGAGGTTTGTATTGCCCTGGCAACGAGAGAGGCTCAGAATTTAAATTAGAGTTTTTAGTGTTTTGGACAAAGTTCTTGGTTGGTCTGAGTCGTGTACCAAAACTTTTAAGTTGTGTGTTAACCTGAAAGGATGGATAATCCTGCAGCTTTCTGTAAAATCTCCTCCGTAAGATTATAGGTTCATCTATTTGCTCGTCATTTCCCTTCCTCTCTTTCATGAGTTCCTTTTTTTTTTTTTTTTTTTGTTCTCACTGTTCAGTCCACGAGGGGAAGGGGGAGGGTGTATAAATGTGAGACCACACATGCTGTGTCAATGTTTGCTGGAATAATTAGAGACAATGTGGGCCAATAACAGGAGGAGTGCAGTAACCTGAACTCACTTTGTTCTGCCCCGACAGCAACACAAAAGCCATTCAGAGTCCCGCAGATCGGCGGGCTCAGAACGGGAGCAACTGCAGTTTTCCGCCCAGCCGCAGTGCGCAGCTCCGAGGATCAGTGAGAAAACAGACCGGTTTCCAGGGACTTCGCTCCTTGTGCCAGCTCAAAGTGATGCTGATGTCACTCTAAAGGCTTTTTAAGCACAGCCTGTAAATCCCTGCTGCCAACCTCATCCCAAATAAAAAAAAGAAGAAAAAAAACAAAACCCTACCCCTTGTCACCCTTCCCAGTCATCCAACACATGTCCCTGGCTTAGAGGGCCCTCTTTAACTAGAGGATATCCGGCTGCCCGGTATGCAAAGAGCCTGTGGATTCCTGACACGAGTGCTAGAGCTGGACTCAGAGGTGACTTTCAGCATGGCCAAACAACTGTTGGATTAGCGGGACACTTTAAGTTGATTCTGAGCCAATGGGAGGCAGCAAGGCCCAGAGCGGGGCATGCTCTATTTTAATGCAGGCTTGAAGGCATCTCTATTTATTTACATCTAAAACATGGCAAGGCCGCCTACAAGATGCAGTTAAACAGCAAGCACAGCTAAAAGGGGAAATTTTAATGTTTAAATGAACTTAAAGAAAAAATCTTTAAATTTGAGTTGATTTCCGTTCAGTATATGTTAAGTACAAAGTTCATGCCGTGAAGTGGACCAACTGGTTTGTCCCAGCGGTGTCCACGTTGGAAAGGGGACACCGCTATGGGATGCATACATCCCCTGGAGGTTGCGAATGTCATTGTGGCACCTGTCCCCACCACTCTCAGCTCGTGTCAGCAGCTCAGATTTATTTACATTTTCCTTTTTGCAGTTTGTTCCGGTGCACTGTCAGCTGGAAGCGATGGCAGATTGGATTGTTCGATCTGGATTCTTGTCATATGGATAGTTTTTTTTGCTGTTAATCCTAAATTAGGGTTGGTTGATTAAACTTCTACAACATCAGTCAGGATTTCAGATTTTACAACAGGGTTTCTGTACCGTCTGAAGACAAACGATTTACAAATGTAGCTTTTGCTTCCACTCTTGTCTTCTTTTTTTTCCACCTGCTTTTTCTTCAGTTTCTCCATCCGTCTACTCCTCCTACCATTCCACTGCGCTGAGGTACTCACGGCTGGCAATGTGTTCCTCATCACAGCTTGTGTTTCCTCTTATCTATAGCCCTTTTATCAGCAGCCGCCACACATGCCCAAAAGAAAAGGAGGGCAGGGAGATCCTGGAGGGCGGCTGATGTTATCAGCAGGTGGAGATTTCTGAACTGGAGTTCAGGGGCCTAGAGCAGCCAAAGGAGGCCCCGGCCGAAAAGGGTTCAAATTAAAGCCGACACAAATTCCTGCAAAATCATCCAAGTATCTTTTTTGTGATATTAGTAGTCTTTTGCAGTACTTGTAACAGTGTTGATGGACTGTTGAAAAAGCTCTTGCTTAAGATGAATTATTTCAGCAAAGTACTACACTTTCATTTATGATTGAGAAATTTATATTTTATGTTAGAGTTTTTATTTTTTTATTTATTTTTTGTCTGGCTGTTCAGAACTGTCCACGTGTTTTACTTTTTACTTGAAATGGGGTTTTTACCAGAATTGGACCATTTGCTCGATCAACGCTGACCTACGCCTGGTCAGTGGGTTGTTCAAAAACACTATTCTGCTTTTATAAAGGATGGCTCCAAGCTAAAAATCATTATTAGTGTCAGTGCTTTGTTTAAAAATGAAGTCAAATGAATTTCAGTATCAAAACAGAGAAATAAGATGTTTGAAAATAAAATCCAAACTGTCTATTTCATGTTAAAAATAATCAGAGCTCAAGATTAAAATTCCTCTGTAGAGTAAAAAACTTCTATAGAGTCTATATTGAAACAGAATAATTTTACGTGCAATGCATATCTAATGTATTAAAATTATTTTCACTTATACAATTAATATGCACTGGGGAAAACCTTTTTGTAACAAAACAATCAACAGGTAAAGGAGAGCAGGGATGAAGGGATTGAGCGGCAGGCAAACTAAAACACAGCCTCACAAAAGCCTAAAACGATATCGCTGGTGGATATCTGGATGCTTGGGATGCCTTGGATGGCTGCTTGTACACTTTTGGCTTTGTCTTTGTGGGGATGAATAGAGGCCTCTGTGGTAGTGTTGACAGGTTTCTCCAGGCTGAGACCTGACTGGCTGGCAGACTAAGGTGCTGGAGCTCTGGAGACTTCATCTCTCCCATAGGGGCAGAAGCCTGACAGGGGATGCTGGTCATCATGGTTCTCCCTACAAAAGACTCTCTGTTCTCAGTTCTTATTATTGTGACATACTTGTTACACTAATACACACGGGTCTAGATGGCAGCTGAGAGTCCACAGGACCAGTTGTATTCTCCTTTGTGTTTTTACATGGATATATCGAGAGATCAGTGATAGGTACTGGTAAATATTTTTATAATTTCTTACCTTGTTGTAAACCTGCCAAAATAAGCAGTGTTCTGAAGATGTGCCTGGGTGCAGCATCTATGCTGGTGGTGTAGGTCAGGGTACTGATTAAGTTTTCAGACAGACTGTACGACTTCTACACTTTTGAAACGTTTGTTTCGAACTCATGTTTGGAAGAATCCTGCCTGTGAATCAAAAGCCATGAAACTCGACGTAGCATGTCTTTAACAACATTGTAGCTTTACATGGATAGTCAAATTATAGTAAAAGGTAGAGTGCACTGAAGCTGCCATGGATATTGTTAGCAATCTGCCACATATTATCCACATATTATGGATTCTGTTCACTTGCATATCCTAACATCTAATTGTACATTTTGTATGCCAATTATTTATATGTACATCATGTCAGATTTAATGTTTATTCATCTAGTAGTGGTGTATTTGTTTTAAACTGGAAGTTGGTGGAGTTGTTCAAGTGTCTTGATGACTGAATGACGTTTTTATGGTGTACAGCACTTTGAACTGCCTTGTTGCTAAAATGTGCAATCCAATAAAGTTGACTTGAGTTGGTTTGTGTCATGAGTGACGGTGAGATTAAATTTTTGATTTATAGACAGCTTGGGGCCTTGTCTGCAGTAAGGCAGTTTCTTACCAGCCAGTCTACTTTCCAACCCTTGCCTGTGGTTATTAGATGTGGCTCATGAAATAAAGAATGAGATCCTGAATCGAAACGGTAAAAATGAGCTTCCTCTGCTTTAAAGATGAGGTGAGGGACTTTTTCCATAGGGAGATTCAGATTAGAGCCACTGGCTCTCCACCTAAAAATGAGTTTTAAAGAGGTGGTTTGGTCATTTGATTATTTCTCTCTTTGGAAGTCTCCTTCCAAAGAGAGCAGAACCGGAATATATTGGGATCTTAAAGAATAAGTTAGCAACTGTAGCTTGTTTTCCTTCTGAACTGCTTACTACCTCAAACTAACCGCAGATATGTTGAAGATGATGGATGGCAGGTCTTATGTGGGCTGGACAATAACTTAATAACAATATATCAATAATGTGATAGACACGTCAATATCAATAGGTAAAACATCCAATAAAATGTTCAATAATTTCACTGAACCGCACAGCATTCTGGGGGATGTAGGCAGATGGAAAGGCTTTAACAACTCCACCTCTCACAGGCAGTTAATCAAGGTTAGTGGCATCAAGTAACTCACTCACTCTTTAGTTACCTAGAAACTCACCCACTCTTTGGTTACCTAGCAACTCACTCTTTCTTTGGTTACCTAGCAGCTGCCTGTTGAGTAACCTGCACAACAGCAGTGTAAGGTTTAGTCACCATGCCTCATAACTGCTTAAAAATAAAACAAAGGTATGAAGTGAAAACAGGAACGGTCACAGCACCATTTTAACAGTATTTCAGATATTTATAACAAAAAACTAATCAATAATTATCAATATTGGCTGATGTGATATGCTTATATTGTGATATGTTTTTCAGCTATTTCATCCAGTCCCAGATTTAAGCTTTCCAACTGTCTTTCAACAAGCATATGATTCACCAGTTCAGATCGAGTAACATTATCCATAGGGAAGATGGTTATATTGTTTCAGTATGTCAAGGCAAAAAGACAGAAATGTGCTGAATTTAAGCTTCACGCAAATCAGGTTGCAGCTGGCTTGTCAACAAAACTTTCCACAATGGTCATCAGAAGAGCATCATCCTGCTCTAGTACCACATTGAAGGCCAAGAGAAACTGCTTGGCTCAGGCCTCAGCAGACTCCTGAATGGCCAAGGCCGAGTCTAGTTAACAAGATGCAGAGGAGCCATATACAGGCCTTCACACGTGATGCATGAAGAGCGAACGCTCTCCCAGGCCCTTCACATGCCCTTGCCGTCTGTCCCAACTGCCCATCTTGAAGAGTCACAGAGCCTCTTTGATCTGAATGCTGTCCTCCCAGCTGGAAAGCCATTGGGATGCAAGCAGCCCTTCTGGTCTCCCGTTTCAAGTCACACATTCTTTCCTAAGGACCCAGAGGTCCTGACCCATAGCTGTAGTGGAATTTCATATGCAAAAATAGGCCAGACTTACCACGCTGTCTGAATGTCCACTCATTCTTTTTAGTATGCATTATCATTGGATGTATAGAAGTAGGTATCATACTTAAAGTGTCAAGTCACAATGAGAAGGGTCAGAGTTGGAAATGCTTCTCATTGATCGTTTGTCTTGACCTTTTCTTCTCATATTTATTTACCAGTTCCAGTTTTTTTTTAAAAAATGGGGGAAAACAAACATTTTATGGCTGTTCTCCAAACTCTTTTTTTGTGCTTTTGGCCAATTTTGACCTTTAATAACTGATATTAGGATATCTGAGAACAACACTGAAGTTCTGAGAGCTGTTACTGTTAATATATATTGGAAATGGAAGCAACACCATGCCATTTTTGAAAACAGCCATTTATTTTAAAATAAAGAGGAAAAAAAAATACAGAATTTAGCATCTCATAGTTGGGATTAATATGCTTAGCTTGGTTAGTATTACGAAAAGAAGTTGTGTATTTCTTGAACAACTAGTTTTTTCAAAACTTTTAATTTCATTTTCAAGGATTCCCTGGCCAAATATTGTACGTTCAAGACAACATTAAATAAAATGTGCATACGTTTTCTTTTACATATAATAAGACATCAAAGGACATTAAATGTTAAAAATGTTTCTTTTTGAAAGGTAAAAATGATAAAAACGGATCTACTTTGCTGCAATATGTTTGGCCTTCTTGTGATCTGCTGAAAGTCCTTGTCAGTGCTGCTTGTTAGCACTTGCATACTGAATTAGTTCGTCACCAGATTGAGGTGATGAAGCTGAAAATTTGCACATTTTCTCAGCTGTAGGTTTTTAAGCTCAAGGCAGTTGTTGTCATTTAACATAAAATTGAATGAAATCTCAGCACAAACTGCTCAACATCACTTTTTTTGTTTTGCTCTTTTTGCCAGACTAATTCAATTATATTGTGATGCATATTACACTGTTACATATTCTTGCACATCTATGTTTAGGCCTCTAAGAGGATTTGGTTATCTCTATTTTTCTGACTTATTTTAGTCTGTTTTTTGTCTTGACATTTAATAATTCTTGAAAAAAGACTAACACCTGTTATGTCAGAAGTTGAGCAAATTCTTGGGATGAATGAGCTGCCAAATATCTCTAAATGTATGTAGGGAACAGACAATCTTCAGCTGAAAATTTTCAACCTGACGGTGGAAGTTTGGAAATTGAGGGTCAAGAAAGTTCCTGTTTTCTCAACTGTGAAACGGCCCGCTCTTTTTAGATGTTGCTCATTACCTTTTCAAAGTGCGCCGTGGTCTTTCCTAACAGGAAATGCTCGTGTTTGTGCGTGTGTGTGTGTGTGTTTGTGTGAAGCAGGTTTGAAGTTTAACTCTTGAGCGGCAGTTATCCCCAGGGTCTGCCTTTTCCCCAACCCTCTGCTCTCCTTCTCTTCTGCTTTCCTCTCGTCTCTCGTTCGGTCTCCGCCGACTCCTACCTCTGGCAACGCAGCCAGTGAGAACGGGAGGAACAATACTGCATTTGTGCGCCGCTCTGCACTTGGCCTGCTGCTAAACAAATGTTCGGAGGAATTCTAGTGGCTGGCCTTGCCCCTGAGCCCAGGCTTATCCCACAGTGACTTCATAAACGCTCTCTGGGGTGATCAAAAGAACAAATAATCCTTTATGTGATAGCTATATGGTAATGGAATTATTTCCACACCAATTAGAACTTGCTTTTCTCTCTCTGCAGCCCTCGTGTATACTATTTATTTTGCCCCTGCTGTGGAAATAGAAAAGTTCTGTCACACCAAAGAACAAACTTAAACTTTTGGGGTGAGGGTGTGTGGGCAAAATTGCAGGATAAAAACCAAGTTCTTCTCTTTGACAATAACTGCTGCCTATATTTAATTAAAACTTTTATTTTTTTTGTAAAATACAGTTATGTACAGTCACAGCAAATTTCATTAAGGCACCAAAAATCAAAACCACTTGAACGGCAGAATGAAGTGTATGCCCTCCAACACTGGAATGTATGAAATCCACAGACTTTACCCCTAGGCGGTGGTGTGGGTTAATACTTGGTGGTCGGATGACATGGATCCACGCCCAGACCTTCTGTTCGTGACGCCCTGAGGTGACGACTGAAAGCCACATGCAAATCCATTTTGCTTCCTTTTTCAAGGATGAGTATTACAGTATAGTTTGGGGAAAAAATAAAAATCGTGACACTAATGTGATTCTGATGTTATGACTACTTTCTCTTGGTTCCACCTTCCTGCTCACATCTCCATTTTTGACCACCTTCACCAGATCTCGCATTTGCACCTTGCTGTGTTTTTATTTCCCATTAAAGTAACCTTAATGTTTACACTGCCACCCCTCCTCACCTCCTCAACCTTTTTTTTTTTTTTTTTTTTTCTTGTCTCTCTGCTGTGCCCCTTGACAAATGCGCCGCTCGGCTGAGGTCCAAGAACTCTGTTTGTTCGATCGCCGCTGCAGCCCCACCCCCATTTTTATTGGCGTACATCGAGGGACAGTGAGTGTGCGTAAAAAGTTTGCGTGCACATTGTTTATCAAGAAGCCAGAAGGAGGTGTGGCTGGATCTTTATGGAAAATTCAATTGGAAATAAAAGCGCTTTGTAGTTGCTAGTTTGTGGGATCAGTCTGCAAAGAGGGTATTGGGAGATCTAAAAATGGGACAGATGTTTTAATATGTTGTGAAATTGCAAATACAAACAATAGTTAGTGCGACTGAGCTGTTATAAAAATGCCCATTAAGGGTTTTTTTCAGAGAACAACCAAAATAATATTCTTCTGCCTCTCTGTAATAACCCTGCCTGGGGCTTAGGTCAATATTTAGCAGAGATGCTCTGTTAAAAACTGTTTCATGAGCATGTGAGCGGGTTAGTCACTTACAATGCTAAAGTTAATGTCTGCATTGCAGCTTCCTATTGGTCCAGTTTTGATTACTGTCTAAAATGTTTAGACTTTATAGACAGTTTTAGTAAAACCACCAAAATGGAGCATTTCCTCTGCTTTTATGACATGGGAACTGTCTTAGAATTAGAAAACCATAAACCACAATGTGCGGACTACTCTAACAAAAGTAGTTTTGCTAAACAGAAAACGTATAAATGTGATTTCCTGGTTTTCTCCAAAATAGAGCTAAAATCTTGTCTACTTTTCTATATAATGAATGATTTTTTTTAAAAAACTTCTTGCACTCCAAGCCATTTGTGATCTTTCAAGAGAATTTGGTAACTTTTTTAACCAGAGTAACTATCTGATGTAACACTAGGATGGTGACAAAGCAGTTTAATCAATTGAGCAACAAATATGCAGGTCCCCAAGTGTAGATAACTGCTGACCTATATGTAAATGGACGTTAAATACGAACATAAAGTTTGTTTAGGTAACATGGAGATTCAAAAAGCTTTAAAATTGTTGGTTGGCCATGAATAGAAAAATGCACAAAACCATACACTTCAGAAGCACATAAAGATAATTACAAAGTCAGGATTTTATCACTTGGAAAACTTTCCTAGGGTTAAAGGAATAATATTCAAACTCAACCCTGCATTGGTCTTTCCTTGAATTGATTACTGCAACATTGTCTTCCCAAGTCTGCCTAAAATAGTTTTGGTTCTAACTAAAACTAGGATCACAAGTGCTTGGTTTTAGTGAGAACCAGTGTTCTCACTAAAACTTTTTAGTCAAGTCACTGGACAGCTTAGCAACAAAATACATTAAATATCTGTTGTAGTTGTATCAACCCTCCAGACCACTCTGGTCTTCCAATTCAATTCTATTCTGCATCCCCAGAACTAAACATGGAGAAGCAGCATTTGTGATTTTTATGCATCACAAATCTGTCCAGAAAACTGAAAAAATACTGAAAAAAAAACAAACAAAAAAAACGAGTTTCCTTTAAATCAAGGCTAAAAACTCACTTTATTAGAGTTGTTTAAAACCATCTGGAACACTGATTGATACATTTGATGTGTCTTTGAGTTTGATACCATTTGACAAAATGGTGCAGGTCCCACAAATACATTATATTTGTAAATATACTGATGCATTTACAAATATGCATCAGTATATGCATTGTGGCTTGTTTCATGGTCTGTTGCTGTGTTTTGATTGCGCTGAGCATTTAGAATTGCTTTGTTGCCTTGACTTAAAGCACCAAACTGGTGAGCTTCTTATCACCCTGTGAATGTCAGTATTTCAAAAACGGCACTTAAAAAACATTGTGAAACATTGTATTTTTAGCATCTACAGATTTATGGGGAACATATAGCACCTCCCATTGTGCAACCATGCACATAATTAAGGAAATGCTGGTTCTCAGTGTCTTGAAATAATTGAAAGAGTGCTTCATGTCGAGCTTCTGCATGCACCTAAAGCTGCAGCTCTGTACATCCCAGCTGCATTTTTCTTGTGTCCAGACCTACAGGCTCGCTGAGACGCACCTCTGCGGGGCCTGGCCCAAAGCTGGACAGTTGATGTGGACATTGTTGCAGCTCTGAGTTCTCCTCACCGGGGTAACCAGGCCCTATTGAGCCGTTACCCCACACTGTTTTGACTGCAGCCACTATTTTACTACTTGGTCTACTCTTCCTCTTTTTCCATCTCACCGCTGAACTTAAAGGAAGAAAACAAAAACAGCACAGACAGTGTGCTGTTTTTGTGCTAGCTGCTTGGTTATGCTGCTGGTGGCCGGCTTCCTATGGTGCTCCAAAGCACCATAGGAACCCGTTTACTTTCTCTCACTCCTTTTTGTTTGACCTCCTCCAGGGAATGGACCACTGTTTGATCACTTTAGGGGAGAAAAAGAGAGATCAGTGGTTCTTTTGACATTCCTTCTAGCTTTTGACAGCCTATATGCAGCTGATCAGTTTGCTCGGCATCAGCGAGTGGCCTCTTTCAATTTTTCATCCTTTTTTTTCTTTCATGTTTTTTTTTTTAAAGCCGGCCATTGTGAAGCCTTTTGATTAGAACGTGTGGGTAGGGCTTAGAAATACTGCTGCATCATTTCTTATTTCACACTTTTCCATTGATTCTGCACACCATTTTGTTTAGGAGGAAGGCTCATGTTTTCTATAAATGTCAACTTCTTTTGATCTTATTAGTCCAAAAAGCCTCCACGCTTTGACGAGCCATTTAGAGCTGCTTGATTATTAAAAAAGTAATAATTACAATTATTTCCGTTAAGCTTGAAATAACGACCATTTTTCATTATTACTTTGAAAACAAACTACATTGGGTGCTGTGGTGGCGCAGGTGCAAAGCACAACCCACATATGGAGGCTTTAGTCGTCGTGCCGGTGGTCGCAGGTTCAATTCCGGCCTGGTGACATTTGCCGCATGTCTTCTCCCTCTCTCAATCCCTAATTTCCTGTCAAGCTACTTTCAAATAAAGGCCACTAGAGCCTCAAAAAATCTTTAAAAAAAAAAAAAAAAAGAAAACAAACTACATTTATTGCTCTTAATGGAAGTTTTTTTGGGCTAAAAGTTTAGACACTTACACAAATCATGGAACTCGGGTTTTCTTATCACTTTTGAAGGCCATACGTGTCTAAACCGAGAAGTTGGGTATGCAATTGAATTTACTGATACATTTATAAAGAAATGGTTCATTTTCAGGAGCTCAGGGAATTTTTTCACTTGGCAAAACAACAGACTGCATCATAAGTTGCTAAATATTCCATGGCAAAATATTTTAGGGATCCTAACAAAGTGAAAGTAGCTGAGAACAGTAACTTTGGTAAACCAGATGGTCTACAGTTCTAAGGATCTAACAGTGTCTATACATGCAAATAACTCAAGGACAGTGTGTAGAGGTATTAATGGAACACGTTTCTCTTCCTGGCAGACTGACGATTATGTTTTGGTCTGGTCGGCTTATTGGGAGAACAGTAATGTAAAGTTTGATGGATGGAAGATATCTGGTTGTTTTTCAGCAGACAGCCCCTTAGTTTCAGTAAAACTAATTCTTAATGCTGCACCATACAAAGACGTTGGTGCCGAATAGTGCATTTTTGGAATGAGTTGGAGTGAAGAATTCAATGCCAGAACACCACAAATGTTTACATGGTAGGATAGTCAAATATTCCCTGTAGCACTACACTGGAACCTGGTATTTGCAGAGGACATAGCTACAATCCATTAATACTTGAAAACTCTGTAAAAATGCTTAGAACTATGTATTTTGATTGTTTAAGCACCAAATATACACTGATATGAATTGATACACATGGTGGAAATCATCCTGGCACTACCACAGACGCTAACATCCACAGGTGTCCATGAGTAGAGAAATTTTCACAAATAATTGGGAGTTGCGTTCCACAAAAAAAAAAAATCTGTGAATACCAAACCATGAGTAGGCAGGGATCCACTGTAATGCTGAATCTTGTGGTCATGTGATATGTGGAGTTGTAATAGCTACAAAGGGTGGGTCAACCCTATCCAGAAGTCTCGGTATGACGATTTCAGATTTCGTTTTACCAAAATCTGAAAGTGTTTAGTAAGCAAAGGCAAACATACCAATATTTTTGGCCAAATACGGTATGAAATTTCAGTAATTCAATAAGAAGAAATTCCATATTTATGCGTTTCCAATGCGAATGTTTTTGTAAAAGTTTTCAGACTTTTGCTATGGAAGAATTTGCTCACTCAACCACGTACGTCGCTAAATTCCAAGATATTTTTGTAGAATCCAGTTCATTGTAATGGAAGTGGACTGTGGCCATGTAAGTTTAATAACAGTTTTTAGTTGCTTATATCATCGTTCTAAATGTTTGCCACACAAATCTTGCAACACACCTTAACAGTTTAATTTTAAGCTAAATTGATGTTTATGTCTTCATTTTCTGATTTCTTTATTTCATCTCATTATCATCATGATGACATTCTCTTTTCTTTTGGGATCTGAAAGGTTTTATTGAGAAGTGAGTGGTTTCAGGCAAGACAACGTTACATTTACTGGAGGCCATGCCTAAAAAGAATTCATAAAAGACTTAAAGGTGAGGGCTTCTGGAAGCTTGCTTTATTTATGCCAAAAATGCTTGGCCACAATTAACCAGCCACAACCTCTCTGAATGTCAATTTAGGTCATTTTCTACCCTCACAAAAGCCCTGGACTTGGAGCCCGTGAAGCAGAAAAAAGTTGATGTAATGGGTTTAAGAAAATCTCCAAGGGGAGTCAAACCTCACCCACACAGCCCCAACTACCCCCACTTGTCTTCAGTCCAAAATCCCACCCCTCATCCAAGCCTTTAAACTCTTTAAGTGGTCTCCACCGTTGGTCAACGTACCGCTTTGAAGCACACAAGTCAGAAACTTACAATTCAAACACAAAAGTTTATGATGGTAACCAAAGAAACAATCAAAGAAGATTTATGATTCACTGATTTTGGTGTTTGAAATGGGGGAAGGGGAGCAGGAGATGAAGGATGAGGGAAAGAAAAAAAAAAAAAAGAGGAGGGGGGTGAAGAAAAGAAATCCCAGCCTTGGCGTACACAGCAAAACGCACAAAAGAAACCTGTAACGCCTCCAGATTCCTTCTAGTCGACTATCAAAGACATGCTTTGGTTTAGAACAAGAGACTGGTGGGTAAGATAGGACTGAGCGAGCCAGTGAACCCGGCAGTGGCTCGGCTGGGTGCTGCGAGTTAATCTCTCAGATAGGATTTTTCTCCCTTCTTCTTCTCCACCTCCTCCCTCTCTTTGGGGATATCGCTATTGCTGTGTAGCTTTGAATAGAGGGACTTGTCTAACCTGATCACTGGTCAGAATAAGCACAGGGAGAGGCTCAGAAAACACATGCAGAGATGACCGCTGCTTTCAAGTTCAGAGGTGTGGAAAACCTGCCCACTGATCCATCTTGATGCCTTGAGCACAATTCCTGTCTCACACTCCTGTGAAGGCTTTGAAAATGGGCCTCAAATGGAGTCTTCAGGTGAGAAATATAACATTACACAGCTTTGGCTTTAAAGCGATGCTTAGACGGTGTGACGTCTAGAAAAGGTTGCGTCCAGTTGACATATTTTATCATGATGTTTTAGGTACTCTGGCATTGGAGAAAGGAAGGTTCCATTACTGTTAGCATAGACTGTAGGGAAAAAGTACAACCACTGGTTCCATGTTTAACTCTATATTTTGGTCCTTGTTTTGTTTGTGTTCTTCTTTCCAGTGGAATATCATTAGCTGCTTAGGAAGTCTTGAGCTCCTGGATCTTGCTCTTCTTCAGAAACCCCTCCACTCCTTCAGGTTGTCCAAAACCTTGATTAAGGAAGCAGAGGAATGCAGAAAGATGAAGGTTAAGGACTGACTCTGCGACATTGTTGGTTTTCACAAGGAATATCAACCTGTATGCTCCCCTTTTAAACCATTGATTGATTTTGTTTTCCTTAAATGTCACAACATTTTAAATGAAATCACAAAGGTAATCGCTGGAGACACTTAAAACATTCCACATGTACTTTAAACGCTCTCCGGTTTCCCACTCTTCAGCTCCCTGATCTTATTCCAGCGTGACCTCGGCCATTTGACCCGGAAGTGATGTAGGTGAGCGCTTCCTCAGATGTAGTTGGTGCTCCAGTAAGTGTTTCCTAAAGAAAACAAGTCAGCGGCAGGAGAAACCTGAAACCAGCCCTAATGCTGACTGCCGCTCCACCTTGCTTCCCTCTCCCAGGGCTCTGTGTCCACAGAGGAGCCGATATGGGAGGAAGGGGAGTAGCTTTTACTGCCTGAACCCCTCAGACTGTGTACACATTTCATTTAGGTGTGTGAACATGTACACGTACTGTAAGACCAGCTCGCATTCCTCTCAGCTCCGACTGGCAGGCAGTAACAATCCTCTGCAAACAGGCAGCGATTGCGATTGTAGCCGGTCTTCAGGTTGGCCTAACAGACACCGGCATGCCTGGCCAAACCGGCTTGTTTGTGCAGTTGTCGTGAGGAAGGTCAGTCACCAAGTTAAGTGTGTGAGAGGACAAAATGAACCTGACCTTTTGAAGAAAGCCCCGTCTGTCTCCCCTCTGAGAGCGGCTGGATTACAACACTCATCTCCTGCTGTAACTGTCGCACACTCCCATACACGCACACACACCCAACACGCTGTGTCCACGGTCACTCTGATTTCATGTCGGGCTCTTCTCTTTGATGCGCCGGGGCTTCTGTGCATGTTTGGCAAATGGTCATCTGAAGTGTTTCCATCCCCTTTAATAATATCTCAAAGCCTCGGGTTTAGGTGCAGCTTTTGATTGTGTGCCAGACTTGGATGCTGGGCTGGTCTGACGCTATCCAACATGTCTGGGATGAACTGATCTAAAGGACAAATCTCCGTATTGAAGAAAAAGCCAGATTTTTCACTTGTGTTAAGTTCAAACGCATCACAAAGCAATTTTCCACTGTAGTATGGATGGTTTTTAACGCACATTTGCAGCATTGACGAGCTGAGCGAAACGGATGTGTTCTCAGCTGTTCGATCCCTCAACAGGACTGTGTAGATATTCTCTTTGAATCAGACATAACCATATTTGAAAAGGAAATATGGTCAAAAAAGAATATTTTTTTTAAAACGTAATGGAAGATATTTGCTGTTTTTCAGTTTGGACAATCAAACATGGGTCAATATTTCGTTGTTTTTTGTTTTCTCTGTGAAAAATTACTGTTCATGACTTGAGCTTTTGTTTTGGATGCATATTTGACAGGAAATACTACAAAAACAAAATCATACTAAGTATTTGTGGTCTATTTTCTACTGCAAATATCTTTGCGCACTTGAAATAAGACAGAACTAACTTAAAAGTAACTTTCCAGCAAGATATAGATGCTTGTTTAGGTCAATACTGCCTTAATGCAGAAGAAATAGTACTAGTCATAAGTAAAATAAACTGCCAGTACTTTTTGAAAATGTACTTTGATGAAAAAGCACTTCTTTGCTTCTCTTCTTTGCTTTACTTTTTGTACAAAAAGTACAAGTTTTTGTACTTCATCAATATTAAGGAATTTACTTAAATAAAGCCCATATTTCTTGCTGAAAAGTTACTTGTAAGTTAGTTTGTATTATTTCTGATGACCTGAAACTTGTCGAGATGTTATACCAAAATACGGTAACATTATGTTTTTTTGCAGTGAAGCTCTTGACTGGGACATGCTGCACATTACTGTGTAGACAGGCAAGTTGAGGGTTGTGATGCAGCTGAAAAAAATAATGCTGGCAAATGCACAATGTCAAATGGTTTTGCACTAGGACATGGAAAGTATTCAAAAGCCTTGAGAGCCAGTCCCAAGTGGCATGTCTTGTAAATTCTCCAGGAATGGGTTGTATTGCACTTTAAAGTCAAACCTTGTTTGCTTCACCTCTGGTCTTTAGAGGTATGATGTTTTCTAACTTGCATCCGAATAAGGCTGTTACCGTACACTTCTTCTGGGACTACATTGCCGCCATGTTGTTCTCTCGAGAGGGCAGGGTCGGATAGAGATGAAGGAGGAGGAGGGGAGGAAGGGGCAACATGGTCTAATCCCATTCCAGCAGCTCGAGCAGCAGCAGCAGCTTGCACTGCATTCCACAGCGCTGGGGGCTTTAAGGGGTGGGGAGGGAGGGCAAGCAGCATTCCTTCATGGCTGGGGCCATCAAAGATGCCGCCTGACTTCAAAGGCCACTCAGAGCCAAGGTGTTGATGACTGCAATCCTCCCGTCCGTCCACTTTTAGCAACCTCAACCCCTCAGCCCTCGAACGCATGCACGCACCCACACACAGAGCAGGCGGACTGTGGCAGGTATGTCCGGCCTCCGTCCGTCCTCACCCGCTGGGCTTCAGCAGCATTAATCATAGCTCATTAAGTAGTGACATTGACTTTTGTTTTATAGTGGCGGGTCAAAGATGAGTAGCTTGAGCCGAAGCGAGGGAAGCCTTTGAACGTAGCTTCGAAATTTGACAAGAAAAGGCACAATTTTGTGTCATTACTGACTGCAAGTTTTTGCTTTTAGGCACCTTACTGGCCTTTTAGAGGCTTTAGTGAATGTTTTTGGTTTGCAAGGAACATGCAGTGCCAGAAGTACCTTTCAAGTTAAAAGCTTGTGATAAAAATGTAGAGAAAAACATGTGCACCCAGTTTTCAGCAGATGTCCCTCTTCTTCTGACGTCGTTAGTCATGTTAATTAATTCACACTTGCGCCTTTATGCTGACAAAGAATTTATGCAGGTGTTCACATTTATAGCTGCTCTTATAGGTGCATGGACGCAATTAGCCATGGGCTGGAAGTATCTTTATGGTTTAATATCCTTGAATGAAGTACCATAGTCTTATGGTATTCATGTTAAAAACGTATATTTAAAAAAAAGAAAGAAAAGGTGGAAAGATGGGACAAAATTAATTTACAGCAATTGGATCCAACATTTCTTTAACTTTAATTTTTTTTAAAGCTAGGCTTTGAATTAGTTAAATTAGTATACCATAGAATATAAGCTTTTTTTTATCTGCTCTTAAGACTATTAGAGGAGCAATCTGCTCATGTAGCTAGTTTACAGTCTGCTGGTTAACAGACGTGTATCGTAGCTTATCGAGCCGAGCACTACGCAATGCAAGTCGCAAGTGTGGCTGTGTTGGTATTTACACAATGACTGTTACTATTCTCAAAATGTCTTTTATTTATTTTAGAATATAGTTATAGGGATCAGGAAATTTTCAGCTGAGTTTGTCTTAGGGAAATGCGTGTGTAGCGAAGAAAGTAGGGGGAAGGAGAAGGTTGCACTACTCTTTTCTCCATATACGTGGGCTACATTACTCAATTAAACTCTCGGTAAAATTAATTTAAACCACAGAAATGACATGATGGAAAATATAGGCAGTTTTAAGACTTTAGATTACCTGCATATCAGCTGAAATGAAGCACTTCCACGCTGCCAGTTTGATTCTTTTTCTTTGTAAAGTGGTGCCGTGATGATCCCTTCAGAAGCCGGTGCAGTTGTTTCCACCCTGCCCCCTCTCTAAAATGGTGGCATCCTGCCCAACGTTGACCCCTGAACTTTGTCGGCCCTTCCTTTGTTTGTGTCATTCTAGGTTTTGAAGCCTGAAGAGCTGAAATTGACACCAGAAAGACTTCTAAGTGTGTGCGTGCGCACACACACACGCACACACACGCAGGCCATTGACGGTTTCAGGATGCACTTGCAGAGAGTTAATAGAGTCACAAGCTCGGCGTCCTGCTCAGTGTTAAAGCTGT
The DNA here is from genome assembly GCA_903067095.1 of Girardinus metallicus. Classification (NCBI taxonomy): domain Eukaryota; kingdom Metazoa; phylum Chordata; class Actinopteri; order Cyprinodontiformes; family Poeciliidae; genus Girardinus; species Girardinus metallicus. The sequence goes on along the minus strand of CAEGAE010011988.1, from coordinate 50,719 downwards.
CAGCCCCAGTGACTTGTGCTACATATCGGGACATTTACATGATATTGGGTGTCCTCTGCCAGCATCCCCGGTTCATAATGAAACCATGACACTTGTTTGCTTTGCCCGTTGCTATGAAGATGCAATAGAGGTGATTTTCAGGGAAGGTTAAGCAGGGGGCATGCAGTGGGCGGGGAGGACATACAGCCATAAGGTGACTTCTCTGAAGTACTTATTCAGGGTATACACTTGATATTTCCGTGGGACTTTTTATTTTTCATTGATTGGTTTAGCTCTTTCATTGTTGCATAACAAATACTCGAGCTTTTTGTTGGTTTATTATAAATGTTGGATGCATGACTACCTTGGCTGATTGTTCCTTTTGGCCTGAGTGGAGAAGACAAAAGGGAGGAAGTCTTTTTGCGAGAGGAGAAGCAGAGGGATCCCTGATAGTGTTACAGGAGGAGGAGTGCCAGCCCCACCTGTAGGGCCCTCCCAGCTGCTCCGCTGCAACCGGATCCCGATCCCCCTCTCCTCAAGGCTACCAGCTCTCTTTGAAGTTATTTCTAGTGCTGGGAAAAAGAGCCAGAGAGCAATCAAGAAGGGGGTGAAGAGTGCCTGAATGAATGATATTGGAAGGCGTGCGTGTATATGCACCGTGCAAAGGAACGCTGTTAAGTGTGTTCTTCCTTGTAAAGACTCGTAAAGGGTTTTTGCTCATTCTGTTTGCTGTCTGAACATTTTTAGGAAGATGAGTAAGGTTGGAATGGTTTAGAAATTCAAGCCCATAATCAGGAATTTTTATAGTTTCTTATTAAGATTAGTATCTGTATACTAATTCGCTTCCTCTAAATCCTCATCTCAACTTGACCCAACAGCATAGACTGAAATTGTTTGGCTAGCACAGTTTAGCTTCACAGATGGTCTGATTTTTGGGTAATTTTCTGGATTAGGGCTCAAACTTCCTGATGTCGGAGCTGTTTGAGTTCACATAGTTTGACCTAGACAAAGGCAAAAACAAGAACTATACTTTTGGATTATTTTTTTTTTTTAAGTTTGTGCAATTTGGAACAAGTGTTTTATTTTTTTTAAACCCATCCCCTGAATTTAAAGATCTAAACTGAAAGTCACTTGTATCCGTCCTACCATGACCTAGTGTGTCTATGTGGAGGAACATTTCCAGTAGAGATTCTGGGCTTAAGCACCGGCACATTTGTTATGGGATGACGTATCCCTCCATGCCAACACTTCAGGGCGAAGGATGGCAGGGGACCTGGCTATTTCCTGGTGACCCAGCAGCTTGTTGTTGGGTTTAGATTGTGCAGCCTAGGTCACTGATTCACACTGCTCGCCTACAGCATCCGCTCTAATATTATACATATTATGTATAATATTATACATAATAGACTAATTATAATATTATACATATTATGTATAATATTACATAATATGTATATGCATAAGGTGATTGGATTTTAGAAAATGCAATCACATTTACTCATAATTAGACCAAATCTGACAAAACAGACAAATTTGTCAGGGTGTATCCAGTTTAGCCTTGTTATCAGCTAACGGTTAGTTTTGCTTCCCTTACAAATTAAAAATTATGCCTTTGGTGAAATGTTGTCAGCCTGATTGGCTCTATTAGACGAATCCATTGACATGTTAGGGTAATTGAAGAATATCTTCCTTTCCTGTTTCAAAGTCTCAGAATTTCAAAGCATAAAGCACTTACGTTTATATTCAAGACTAGGGTTGTTATAAACAAATATTTTAGTAATCGAGTAATCTATCGATTAATCGAGTAATCGGATAAAAAAGATTATAAAATAAAATACTGGTAAATCTGGCATAACACCGGTGTTACTATCGGATATCAATATCAGCCCAACTTTTCGAACGTAAGAACGGGGGGAGCAATACGGGATATTTACGGCATCTTCGTTCATCACACAAAACTCATCTAGCAGCCATGCACCGCCACGATGATTTCCGCCACCCGTTTGTTGATGATATAAAATGTATCGTGTGGTTTGTCCGTAAAGCTACACTTACCGTGTACCATCAATGACTCAGCCGCCCACCATGTTCAGTCTATCCGCTCACCTGTATAAATACTCCTGCAGCCTCTTCCCACCGTTCGCTTTGAACCAGCAGCTCCCGGAGGAGAGAGGCTGCCGTAATCCAGGCATCCTCCATTCATTTTAAGGATGCCTATTTTTCCCCAAAAAACGATGAAAAGCCGGGCATTATCATCAATCATTAAAATCCCCATGGGCCGAACTTGAAAATTGGACGTTATGCCGCTTTTGTCAACAACTCGGAGGCGGAAGTCAGAGCTCCATTCAACGCAAGTAACGTTTCGTCCGGAACACGGTGCGCTAAATATTAAAACAAAAATTAACGAGGATTCGTTAATTTTTGTTTAACGAATCCTCGTTAAACAAAAATTTCCTTGAGGAATTTTTGTTTAACGAAACAAAAATTTCGTTAAACAAAACGAAATTTTTGTTTAACGAAAATTTCGTTTTCGTTAATTTCGTTAAACGAAATTAACAAAATTTAACAGGAATTAAATTTCCTTGAGGAATTTTAATAATCGAGGTACTCAAATCATTCGAGGAATCGTTTCAGCCCTATTCAAGACCAATTATAAGTTGAACTTACTGACTTAGACCCTCCTCCTGGCTCTGATTGGTGGTTTTGGTCGGAAGCGTTGCATTTCTTCAGACATCAATAGTAGCTCAGGGAGGAGGTGGAGGAGCTCAATCTTTTGACAGATTATCTGTCTCCTTTTAAAATGTCACAACATGGTGACAGTTTTAGCAAATATGCAAAAACCATATTTTTTGTAAACGTTACATTCCACAGCTTTAGCTATATCTTGGATTTCCTAAGGTCTTTCCCTCACTGCTCAGTAAGTTGTACCAATGCACAAAGAATGGTCAAAAAATTGGTTGGAAAAACCTCCAAGACAATAAAGGAAGTACCAAATGGTTAAAGGTGGTTTTTAAAAAAATATTGGTCGCATACTATGATGTTTTAAGAGACTTTAGGGAAGTGTTGCATCTTCTAATCAGTCTCATCTCAGAATCTGTTGAATTTTCTTTGTTGTACCCTCGTTGAATTTCCAGCGAACCAAGTCAACAGTCATACCTGAACATTCAGGTTTTTTTCATTCCTTTAAACAGCAGGACAAGTTGAATTTTTCTTTATTTGTTGTTAGTAGCCAAATTAACTCCCACTTAACCTTTATTTCCTTTTAACATGACTCTTAGTGTAAGGATGAGGGATTGAAGCTCTAATAATGAGCATACAGTGACAGTTTGGCAGCGCTGGTTTTATTTACAAAACTCCCCCAATAATGGCTCAGAGACAATTGTGGCGCAGGGCTGGGGAGGAGCACTGGAGAAAGACTGGAAAGGGACTGAGGGTGACTGAGTTCAGGACGAGAGGACGGTCAGGGAAAAATGCCACCGGGTTACCCCTCGGTCAGCCATGATGCATTTCAGGCTGAACACGCTAACCCCTTACACATGCCTGTGCTCAAACAGAGAGATGTGTAAACACATGCATGGCACCGGGGAAGCAGGTGGGTGTGAGCTATGGCTGCTTGCCCAGGTTTTTCTTCTTCTAGATGGTGTGTGCATGTGAAATAGGTGCCAGCAACTCTCCCAAAATGTAGAAAGGATGCAAACGAGCAAGAGTTCCCCAATGCTAATAATTTGCAGCAACTTTACAAAGATGATCATGCATAAATTGTCTGCGGAAAACAAAGCAGCTTTTATTGTTACAATAGCCTCTGCTTTGTGTATCTCTGGCTGAAATGTTAGAAAATTTATACAAGTTATCTCACTAAGCTTTACAGATCCACTCACTTCTTTCCTTCGCTTCCCTTTGATGTTCCATTTTTAGGTCTTGCTGTGCTGAAAAGAAGATGAGCTGCCGAAAAATGCAAAACCATCGCTCATGTTTTTCCCAGTGTTTGGCCTTAAATAGGCATGCAATTCAGCAAATTTGTACGTTCGTGTTCTCCATGGGTTTTCCTGGCTGCGTCTGCTGGAAGCAAAACGGGGCCGTAATCTTTTTGAAGTATCTGCTTTGTTTCAGAAAGAAAAGTTTTATTGGTCCTAGGGATATTCATGTACTCATAAAAATGTTCAAAGAAGAAGCTGCACAACAAATGGAAATTATTAGAGTTTCTGCACACATTGTGGTGAGAACAGCAAAGGTTGGCTGGTTTGAAAATATATGAAGGGGCGAATGATTTGAGAGATGAGAGGGCGAAAAGGTAGATGTGGCTGTTGATCAAATGTTGATAGAAATGTGTGGCAATCAAATAACAGCTTTAGATGGTAGAGATGGACCTTTATTGTATTTATTGTACAATTTTTTTTATTTGTCATTATTGCAATAAATTACAATTAAAGATGTTTCCAATCCCCCAAAAATGACTGTATTGATCAGATTATTCTTATCATTTTCTCCACCTTGTGTTCAAAGAGTATCAATAAATTTGAAAATATGATTAAATGTAGTTACTGTGTGCAGTTTAGTTCATGTGACTGGTGTCCTAAAGAATTATATTTCAAATGGGAATGTTTCTCAAGAGCAATATTTGTGCTCTGCATGGTGACATTGCTGCACCATGCAGTCATAGACATAGAGTTACCTGAAAAAGAAGTAATCAATAGTTCATATTGGCACTTTTGTTGCCACAAAATGTTGTGATAAGTCCGTATCTCCAATCCCTATTTGGTGTGGCTTGCATTTGACTTTCCATTTAGAATTAGAGAACAGGATCATAAAAATGAGTACTGTTGTTTGAGCTGCTTTTATTTCTTCAAGTCCAGTTTACCTAGAGATCAATACTGATCAATTTACAGGCTTAGTGTCAAAAGTTGTGGAAAAAGAAGCCAACGTAGGTCAGGAAATCCCGGGGAAAAAATGATCAAGACTACCTTGAAACATTGCAAAATTCTGGCTCCTTGGAAGCAAAGCAGTGGTTTAAGACTATTGCACAGAAGTATCACAAGTACTTTTACCACAGGTGGATAGTTAGAGGGGAGTGGTGAACTTAACTGACAGGTGGAGGTCAAATCCCTGCCAGGGATTCATTGAGAGTGTGGTCTGTGTAACAGGATATTCATGTGAAAGGCTGTTTCCCCCAGAGGCTGGACAGACGGGGGCAGGAACAGATCTGCCTCCTCGTGGCACTAAAGGGGCGCCAGACGCCCTCACCCATCAACCCTGGGTGCTGAGAGGAAAAGCAGTTTTCTTGCCGGAATGGTAGAGTTTGACTTGTCGTTCCAGAGTTCAGGTTCACAAATGCGTTGGTGTATCTTTTGAAGGCGTGACCCACTTCAACTCCTCGCCATTCTCTCCTCCAAACCGAGCTCCTTCCCATCCCCACATCCATCAACGCCTACGTCAACATCTGAGAAAAAGGAAAAATCCCCGCGCGGTCAGAGATAATGGCGCAATGGCCAGCCTCTAAAATAACAACATAGTCCACAACAACAACACTGTCCCATTTGGAGTGCAGGAGCCCCTTGCACAATGGCCTAGTGTTCAGGGCCCAGGGGTGCAGGCGGGGCTCCCTCCTGCCAACCAAACTGTTAGCCAAGCAGGAGAGCGAGGTCACAATCACACAGCCAACAGCGCTCTGCTTCCTGGTCCCCGCTTAAACTGAGACACTGGCAAACAGAGGCGAAGAGAAACGCTTTGTGAAAAATCTGAATGTTTTGAAGGAAATCTGAAGACCTACTTCTTCAGGTTTGACACTCCTTATAGCCGTAGGGGAAAAGAGAGCATCTTTAGAAAATATTCCAACAAACCTGCATGTTGTGTTTTTAGTTTTGCAGCAGAATAGCTCAGAGTTTCTATGCTGAGAAAAGTGTAAAAAGGGAAAGATAGTTGTATATGGAGAAAATAAATGTTAATCTGTCTGGTGTGTGGAGGATGACAAATAGATGGACAATTAGTTCATCCATCAATCCATCGGGTTTGGCATTTACAATTTACAGCACTTTACCAAAAACAATCAATTCAACCCAATAAAACAGACAGATTCTGAGTCTATTATATACATTCTAACTTGATCCTTATTATCAAACGGTGACATGAAGTTTACAGTATTATTTAAGTTGATGAAAAGATTTTCTAGTTCAAGACATTCAGCAGATTTCATCAAGTCATTGACTTTCAGCGTTCATGTCAGAACAGTGGATTGTGGCCTCCATAATGTTCAGAGTTCATAGCGCACTTTTAGATTTCTACTTAAAAAGACAGAACTCTGGAAATGTACGTCAAAATTGTGTTTCTTCCAATAACATTAAAGCAGCTGTAAGAAATGATCGGTAAATCTATGTAAGGCTGCATCCTGTGGGTTTGTGAAAAGGATTTTTTTGTTTTTTGCGAGCTTAGCCTGAATTTTTAAAAATCTCTCATGTTTTCCTTTGTGCTGTTGAAAGACAGATCCGTTTGTCTCAAAGGTTTGCAACTGAACATCTGAACTCATTCTTTAATGTTTCATCATAGTCCATCTAGTCTGTGTGTGGGAGGGCTGAGGAGGAGGAAAAGGATTCAAAGAGGACTTTTTTTTTTTTTTATTTATTCTTGTTAGGTCCATTTTAGAAATCCAAAAGAAAACATGTCAGACTTGTATTCCTCTGTTTTGTCTTGTATTTTCAGTCTTCTGTTGGATCTCTATATTGGGTTTCATCCTTAATGAGAAGCTGCTTCTTCATGACTCACCAGTTGACCGTCTCATTTGCATTTAACCTCCTTTGTATCTGGGTAAACCCTCCCCAAAAACACTTCAGGTCAGGCATGTGACCCCCTTAGCCTTGTTTTTAGCCTCTCTCTTTCCATTTGGGCTACTGCACAGCTAACCTGCTCCAAGCGCAGTAAAGTGGGGCTTAAAGGTCAGGGGTCACTTGCAAGAGAAGGGTATCTTGGGTCATCGGCAGTGGCCCAGGGGCCTGAGTAGTTGGGAGCTCCCTGATTGGAGAGCCGTGGTCTCTGGCTTAATAGGATAAGTAGCCTGCGGGTCAGGTTGGCCCAGTTCTAATGCTAATACTTGAGCCTGTCTTTGCAGTGTTGCCAGGTCGGGTAAAGGATCAAGGATTTAGGGACTCCGCTTGGTTACAGTTTTAATCCAGGCATGTTTAAACTCATCATCGTTTCATCCTCGTGAATGGCTGTCAGCCTCAGTTGACCTCTGTTCTTCTTGAATTTCTTGCTCGTCTTCTTGTTCTTTGTTTATTTTTTTTGACTCAGTGATTTTGTAAATGATTTTCTTTCTTGTGTCAGATGATGCGCTTTGCAAGAATTTCAGAAATTTGAAAATTTAAGACATATTTCAGTTTAAGGGAAATAAAATAAGTTCCATTTTACCATTGGCTTTAACAATTTATCTTCTGTCTGATTATATGTTATCCTTCTCTGACATGCTGATTGTATCTAGTTCTCAAATTAAAACTGCAAGTAATTACCTTCTTTTGTGAAAGTGCCCTTAAAGCAATTATTTAAGCCACTACTTTACAATTTTAAATTTCTAACAATATGAAAATTACCATTCAGTCGCTGTCTGTCTACATTATTGACCTACTTATTATTGCAAGCAATTCAGACAGCGCGTTCAGTTTTGAATTATTTCATAGAATAATCTAACAAATCCCCTGGAAGAGAGACCAGTTGTTTTCTGTTTCTAAAATGTGAAAAAGTTTTATGTTATTATTATGTTTTAACCTATGTCAGCATCTTTTTATTGTTGAACAAGTAATAAAGAGCCTCGGAGTGAATCCCTTTGTTTGTTTGAAATTCTAGAGGCCACCTACATTCCTGTTCTAGGCCGTTCTGCGGCAGTCGGTGTTTGTGATGTCTGCCACCCTCTTACCTTTAATCCACTGCTTAGGCGCTGTGTTGGTGCTGGCTCTAAAGAGCTTTCTGGTTGAGAAGTGGGCCAGTTCAGCAGTCGAAAACATAATGAGACAACATCTGAGGAAAGTTTGATACTCTGCATTTGGTGTGCTATAAGACATCTCCGTACTATTTGCAGCATAATGATATGCAGAGTAATATCTACTGTCTTTGCACGTATGCAATGGAACAATGGAAATGACAGCAACATTAATCTTTCCAGCAGTAATGTAGGCAAAGATTGAGAATTTCAGCAAAAATCAGCATCCTCTGCAAATAATTGAAGGTGAATAAAAGCCTGTTTTGCTTATTTGCTACAGTAGAAAACCCTGGTGTACCTTTTAGAACCGGTAATTGGTTGCAGAGATGTAAAATGCTATTAAGGTCTTCTGTTTCATTAGGAAAACAGTTGATTATGAATTGCCAAATTAGCATATTCTCTCAACAGATTCAAGTATCCAAGGGAGAACTGTGCAGCTATCAGCTAGTGCTTTACTCCAGAACAACAGTTTTATTGAAGTGTGATGGAAAAGACCCCCAGACTTAAAAGGCAATTATTAGATTTTTTACACAAAAGGCTACAAAATGAGAATGCAGCTGGCTACATGGGTTCAAAGGAAGTTGCACCTCTTACCTATTTCTTTCATCTTTTTCAGATGCATCCTTTGGGACTATGCAACAACAATGACGAGGAGGACCTTTATGAGTACGGCTGGGTCGGCGTTGTGAAGCTGGAGCAACCGGAGCTGGACCCCAGCTGCCTCACGGTCCTGGGAAAGGTAAAGAACAGACTCTTTCTGAATTGAATCGCAGAATAAAATCCACTAACCAAGTCGCCACACAGAACAAAGCTACAGCTGTGGTCGATGTCTAGTTAAAATGGAAAACAATATCTCAAAAATTGTTATTTGCCTAAATAAAACTGATCAGATAACATCAAACATAAACCTTTTACGACTGCAGATAGCTATCACCATGAATGCCATACCTCCACAGCGAAACACAGCTGTGGCAGAATCATGCTGTGGGCATGCTTCAGCTGGATACAGGGCAATGCTGAAGGAATATCTGAGGGGAGGTTCACCTCCCAGCAGAAAGACCGTCCCGTCCTTAAAGGGTGCTTTAGATCAAAGTATATTAACTGACCTTGAGTTATTTTATTTATTTATTTTTTTTAAGATTTTTTTTGAGGCTCTAGTGGCCTTTATTTGAAAGTAGCTTGACAGGAAATTACGGATTGAGAGAGGGAGAAGACATGCGGCAAATGTCGCCAGGCCGGGAATTGAACCTGCGACCACCGGCATGAGGACTAAAGCCTCCATATGTGGGTTGTGCTTTGCACCTGCGCCACCACAGCACCCCGTGACCTTGAGTTATGTAACAAAGCAGAATTTCAAACTTTAGATCTGCAAAGGTAGAAGGGATAAACTACAAAGGACTTGCGGTTGTATTTGTAGCAAAAGATGGTTTTACAAAATATTGACCAGGAGCAGATAAATACAAACAGACCACTTCAATAAAGAAGATATTTCATATCTAATTGATATTCAATGATTTTAAGTAATTTCCTACTATCTAGTCATACAATTTTATAAGGAATAAATAATAAATACCAGCAGGAGGTCGATGAGAGTTTATTATTCTTTTGCATGATCGTCATTTGGCACAGAATCAATGAAAACAATGTATATTAAAATTCTAATATTTACAGATTTGGGTATTTTACAAAATGTAAATACAGGATGACCTGTTTACAAGTATGTAATGGCAAGTAGGCTCTAAACTTCTTGCCATTTAGCAGAAATGCTGTTGGAATTACAACTCCTAGCGCTGAAGTTAAAGCTAATTCAGCCTTTTTTTGTTGGTCCTGATAGCTCCTTCAGTATCACCATCACCTTAACAAAGGCGATTTTCCACCGTGAATTTCTCTGTTACAGCTGAGAGGGAATTCTGCTCCGTTTCTGCGTCTCAGCATAATCTCGGTAGCAGGAAAGTGCATTAGCATGTCTAGACAGCATAAGGGCTCCTTAAATCATGAATGGCTGCTCCCTTTCTGTCAGTGGGAAAGCACAGGATAAATGAGGCTGCAGTCATTCCCACCTCATAGCCATTCTCAGGGGAAATGTTGGTACATTCCATTAAGGAAAACATTTAATTAGAGCATGATAAAATATTGCTCCGAGACTCCAGAAGGGTCCGAGGACAGTAAGGAGGAAGGGGAGGAGGGAATCTGGGAATGGGTGTGGTAAGAGATTTCGTTTGTATTCTCTTAGCAACGGAAAGCAAGAAACAAAATAAAGACAAGGATTAACTATAAAAGATCAAGGATAAGTTAATTAGAGGTTTTAATTTGGAAAAACAAAAAAGGATAAGCTAAAAAAATACAATTGAACTTATCCATTTCTCCAGAAGTCTCTTCAAAGTGAATTTGTACTTATAGTGGCCTTGCAGTAGTATAACCCTAAATATTTTTCACATTCTGTCACATTAAATCCACAAATAACATGTCAAATATAACAACTTATTTGATGGAGCAGATTTTTTTTTCTTTACAAATAAGAATCGGAAAGGTTTTTTACATTGCCTCACAATAAGTTTTCGCAATAAAAATTTGCAAATGCATTTTGTATGCAGTCATAAATGTCAATTTAAAATTTCAAAAATATATATATACATGTATTTAAAGAGCCTCAGTGAAAAAGTTCTTCAATAGTCTTAACTCTGGTGTAAAAAACTGATAGAAAATCCATTTATTCACTTTTCTGTAAAGTTGAGATGGAACCACACATGAAAACGGTCCTTTATTAACCCTTCAGACTATCAACACAAAAAAGACACAATCAAAACTGACAGATGATTTTATAACCCCCACATAAATAGCCCAAATATTTTAGATGTACTTTTTCTTTCGTTCCATCTTATGAGATGGGAAGCCCATGGTTGGCCTGCTTTTGCATTTTGCACATGGATTTGTGGTTCATTTCTATCCTAAAGAAAAATATATAAAACTTAAGATATCTCACGAACGAGGTATTGACAAACCTTATGAAATAATAATATTATAGCAGAAAGTACGATGGCCACCATAAGACTTTCAGTATTCAATTATGCTGCATGAACTGATCAGTAGATTATTGAGAGAGAACCAAAACCTATTGCAAGGGAACCAAAAGTTTTTCGAGGTAACACAAAATAAAAAAAAAAAATCCTTCGTGCTCTTTTTGTTTTGACTGTTTGTTGTTTTTTCCTTCTAATGTGCGACACAATTAAAATAAGAGTAGGAGGGAAAATTCCTCCATGTTCATCCACTATCCTGTCCTACATCCACAAAATCTTCAATTCATTTGGAGAGCAGGTTTAGTGATGAAGCTCAGATTATCACAAAAAATGGAAAAGAAAAGCCATTATCACCAGAAATGACTTAAAAAAATGATGAGCAGGTTAGAGCTCCGATTAGTTTGTGGTAGAGTACTTGGTGTGCCAAACAGAATCCCAAGGTCACCCAAAGACGAAAGACCCTCACCTTTTACTCAGTGGACTCAATCAAAGCAGGCTGCTAATGAGCTGGCCATTTTAGACCTTCTCTTTTGAAGTTTTGCTAAGAGACACTTTGGTCAGGATGGCAGGAATCTTGCACTGTGACCTGTTGGCCTCCATCCAGCCTCCCCAACTTCTAGACCACTCGGTTTCCTCTTTGTTTATGCAGCCAGAACTATAATTAGAGAAGGGAAAGTCCATTGTTGCATCTTGACAATCCCTCGCCCCCGGGCCCAAACACAGCTGGGTGCTCCGCGATTGGCACCGGCACGATTGCCAGGCCAGACAGGGCAGTGTTTACCCCCCGCCAGTCTGCTCACTCTGCCTGGCCAGCCAGGCCACAATGTCCAGGCCTATTCTGGAGCCTGTGCCCTCCATCACACTCACCCTGTACAGTCTGGTGCTGTGATCTGCAACCCCCGCCCTGCCCAACTGGCCCCTGACTGAACCCACTTTGCTGCCACTTTGCTGTCCATGGTGTAGGTATACATTTATTTCTGCTCAACATGCATTACTCAGAGTTGCAATGAAATGTGCAAAAATACTATTAATTACGAAAATATAAAGTAAGAGGGATAATCAAACATCCTTGGAAGTTACTCTGCAGTCTTTGTACACTTCTGTAGGTTTTGGTGTGAAGAAGCATTCTACATATGAAGTACTGTTTTTCTTTCCTTTATTTGATTATTTAGTGAATCAGGAGTTTTCTGCTGCTTTCACTGAGACCAAGACGCTCCGACATCTAAAATATTTACAGTTGAGGAAGACATGGAAACGAGGTCGGTCACACCACCCTCTGAAGTCTGGTTGCAAACCAAACTAAAGTGCTGCTGTGTCATATATATGTACACAGTTTTTTCCCGTTCTTCCTGTGTGGTTCCTGTGAGAGCTCCAGGACTGTTAAACCTCTGACCTCAGTGTGCCACAGCAGCAGCTCCTCCCCTCAGAGCAGGAAAAGAGCTACAAGAAATCGGTTCCAACTGCAGCAAAGTCTTTTTCAGGTGTTTTTTATATGATCAAAAAAAAAAAATGTTGTTAAATCCCCAAAAAAGGTGTATGTGTTTTATTTAGGATTTTATTAGGATTTTAGAATCATAAAGTGATGCATAATTGTAAATCTGAAGAAACAGTTTGTGTGGTTACCAACATTTCTCTGAACATTTAAAAAATGTAGCATATGTGCTACAAGCTACTGGATCAGGAAGGCTAAACACAAATAATAACTTGAATGCAGGTCTTTTGGAGTAAATGTCTACCTGCTTTCACATCTAGAGACAGAATTTTGTTCTCTTTTATTGGATCGTCAGTCAGTTTGATGTCCACAGTGTGTCTGGTAAAACTTGAAATTTGATGTTCCCAAAGACTCATTTGGATTGGTTAGGTCATTCTAACTCATGGAAATGCTTTGATTTCCATGATATCACTGTAGTTTTAACTGCCCCAGTTTCAGGTCTTATGTCTGACAAGTTTTGATGGGACTTCCCTGTATCAGATGCTCTAAGATGCAATGAAGGCCTGCTGTCCTCCGGCCCCCTCCGCATATGTCATAGTTTCTGTGTGCAAGGCATTGGGCTCCAAGTTACTTAACAATCTGTGTTTGAATGTGGAAGAAGTTGCAGAAGAATCTAAGTTTAATTTATGCACCATTTACACACAATTTTTGATATAGAAGCTGAAAGTATACATTTTAGACTCCTCTGACTTTTTCTGAATGTATGCTGTGTCCCTACATTGCTTTTGGCAAACTGCAGACTTGACTTCTCATGGCTTTCTTTCACCAGGGCTCTTCTTCTTGCCACTCCTCTATGGTGGCCAGATTGCTGAATTATGTGACGAATAACTGTCTTGTTCACAGTTTCTCCTACTTGAGTTGATGATCTCTGCAGCTCCTCCAGAGTTATGAGTCTTTTTGTAGTTTCTCTGATTAGGAATCTCCTTCCTGAAGACAACTGTGGTTGCACTGGGTTTTATTTAGAGATTTTGGAGTAGAGTGGGCCTAATGCATTCCCCGTTGTTTAGTTATTTTGGGGGTTATTTTAGGTAAAAGTAGGACTGAAAAACTTATCAAGATGTGCTTTTTATTCCAGTCAATATTAATAATCATTTTTTTTGTTTTGTTTTGAGTATTTTAACTGGTGACACGATTTTTTTCCATTTGGTTCAGTTTTTTCTTGAGCTGTTGTACTCATTTTCTCCCTTCACTACACTGACATTTTCTCATATTTAAGCAGTTTTAAGGCAAAGCAGCAAAACACAAAACTGCTGCTGTGCAAGTTACTAAAATTGCACAAGATGGCCAGGTTGCTAGGTAACCAAAGAACGCGAGACTTGGTTGATGCCACCCACCTAGCTTAGTTAGTGCTAGCTAGCTAAAGCCATTCCTCTGCCTACATCCCCCAGAATGCTGTGCGGATCTGGATCGGAGTTCAGTGGAATTATTGAACAACCCATCAGATGAAATTTCTACTAATATTGATCACATGCCTTTTATCATGTATAATGTTATTGGTTTATTGCCCAGCCTTAATTGAAAGGTTGTGAAACCACTTTTCTTTCCACTTCAGCAATGCACTTTGGTCCATCACAGAAAATATATTAAAATTAGTGGTTGCATGGAGAAAAAAAAACAGGGGAAAGGTTCAAGGCACATGTGTTTTTTTTTTTTTTTTGAAAGAATCTGTCTTGCCAGAGCTCCACTGCATAACAAAGAGCCCTGGTGTTGCATGTTAACTCTCTTCAGCTACAGCTTATCAAGTCCTTGCCTCCTCCGGGCCGTTTGTAGATGTTGTAAATCATGCTCACACCTCTGCATGCATGTATCCGCTCTCCAGTTGGACTATTTATTGCATTCGGTAACGTGTTCTTAGTAGTCATTTCCTTCCTGCTGCTTGACTTTCTCAAAACTGACCTTCGTCCCAGCTCTGCGCGCTCGGCTCACACACATACTCTGCAGTCTTTGGCAGCTCCACTGGAACATAAAGTCATGCCACTGGCTTTCGAACTGGTCGGGGGGTCTTTGACGCCGTGCCAGTCCCATAGCTCCTCTTTCAAGGACCGTGGTGTAAGTCCAGCAGGCCAAACCGGGCCCCTCTGTCTTTCATCCTGCCGTAGGCCCTCTTAACATAGAGACGATGAGAAGAAAGAGATTGTGTATTGGAAATTAAAAAGAAAAATATGACCCATCCTCCCACAGAGTTATGCAGCTTGCGGCTGGCATTACATGTAAAACTCCCTGGTATGTGATTGTTGTGTGGCCTTGTCCTGCCCTTAACCAGTTTGTCTCGAAGTTGTGATCATTTCCACTAAACTCCAGCCAAACGCAACAGTCACAGCTGGCCTCAGTCCGGCTGCTAAAAAAGCATTTAAGAATAGCTGGGGCAACGAGAAAAGTTCAGAACTCTTTATTGACATCCTCCCAGAAATAAACCTCACTGCTTTGAAGTTCTTTTGCCAGAGGCACACTACCATAAAAAGTGCATCCTGTGTGGGAAGCGCCGTCTTTGACACAGACACAAATATGATCCTAAAACCACAGTTGCCATGGAACAATACGAGTGAGCGAACGAGCGTGTCTTTTCCTACGAAGCTGGCACTGCGGGACAGCGGGCCAGAGCAAACAGCTGCTGCATCTTAGTGCTAAGTGGCTTTTGGACTCTTAACTGTGTCTGGCACGTCGGCTTTAGCTGCCAGAGTGCGCATGAATGTTTGCAAAGCAGCGGGAGAGAGGGGGAAGACCAGGGTGCAGAAGGCACACAAGAGCAGCTAGGAAAGGGGTAGACTCGTTTAAAAAGAAAAAAAGACGAGAAAAAATGGCAACAGACAGATAAGTGTGATGTTACTGGCGACTGGTTTTCCAGCCTTTAGCCAGGTTGTCTGTTCTACACACTCAGGTGTGTGTTAGAGGTCGCCCCGAGGCCACAGCAGTGCCAGTAGGGTGTCATGTGGCTTGTTGTAACGACGTTCCACTAAAAAGGCCTGTGCTTGACCTTGCTTTCAGTCCCAGCTACAGTAAAAAAAAAAAAAATGGGAATCAGTCCAGTCAGTGAGATAATGAACTACTTTGAATGAAAATGATGTATATGCTCATCATCAAGTGTTGAGTGGTGTGGAAAAGACGAGCAGAAGGCTGGCCTGTCGGCTTGTTTTGGTGCAGACAGCTGAATATGACTCACTGTCTCTGTCTCATCACTATCCTTTTTTCTGTGCCTTTTTCTTCTCTCACTGGAGAAAAACTTGGTGAAGAATGGAGCCTAAAAGAAAAGAAAAAAATCCATACAGCTCTTCTTTCTGCAAACTCCAGACCCTGTGTGTAAAGTACTGTGAAGCCACAGTAGTTATCGATTAACAAGAGCCTCTTTTGTTCGATACAGAAGAACTTTGATTATGCTCCGACTTTGTGAAAGAAATCTTTTCATAGCGCAGCGTATTGATGAGACAATTTTTCCCTGTGCTTGTGGAAAATTGATGGGGCTTACTTCCTTTCAGCTGGGAGCTGAAAACTGAAAATCAATATCTTTTGTTGTGTAAAACACTGTGGTTAACTCGGGCAGCTGTTCCATGAACCAGAACTGAGGCTAATTATTGGTAACGTCACAAACCTCTCGTCTTCGTCAATTAAGCTCTGCTGGGCTTCAACACAACAAAAGGTCCTGTTGAGAAGTCTTTTTCTTTCATTCTTAGTCTTGAAAATATTTCATAAAGTTTGAAATAGAATCTTCTGCACACTCATGTTGGTTGAGTTCTTATAAGACATGTGGTTTAAAATTGATAAGTGAAAATTATATTGGTCATGTTCAATAAAAATTGAAATGACGGATGGTATCTGGATAAATTATGGGCTGAGTTTGAGTTTCACCCAAACTTAGAAGACAAGAGATGCACCAATCATCTGGCCAAATATCAGAATTGAACAATTTTTACTTAATAAATACTGAAAACTTATATTAAATGCATAAAGAAAAAATAGCTGAAATTTGGGGTTGATAAGCAAAACAGGATGTGCTTTGGTGGACCTTTTAAGAGTTTGAGAGATTAGATAAGACTTGCTTTGATGCATTAATAGAGCTAATCTGTTGAATCGGAAGCTATTAACTCTGTCAGGGAATCTGCAGGACGTTATAGTTCAGACAGGAAAGAAATCAGAATCGGTAAGATGAACCACAAAGAATATAAAAAGGAAAAGTCTGATTGGTGTGTCTCTCTTTTTTTCTTGTTTTAAGACAAAAATCACTCCAGACTCCACCTGGTTGCCGAAAAAGCTCAAACGTTTTCTCATTCAGCCAAATCACATGACCCAAGTTCAAGTCCCATTAGTGTGTAGGATATCTAATATGGGCAGTAAATCTTTTAAGTGAGGAAAAATATGCAACAGTAAGAAAAGATTAATGTAATTTCAAGGGTTTTTACACATCTTTACAGAGATGCCAGTAGTGGTGAAAGGTGATGCAGCTTTCTTCCTAAGGATACTTTTTGTTTCCTCTGATCCTTTTAAGACTAATGGTTGTGCGTTAACACTTCGAATCCAATCAAGACGTTATTAAATGAACTTTACGACCAAATCCAGCTCAGCTCCGCAGCTGCATTCTGGGCTTGCGGGGTAAAGTGCGCGCTAACAGCTTAGCCATTTCTCCCCCTGCTCCGCGCTTCAAAGCCGCTGCACAAACACAGCAGCATGGAGGGAGGGATAGAAAGAGAAACTGCAAAAGAGAGGAGGAGCAGCAGGGAGAACACAGAGGGAAAAAAAGGTTAGGGAAGTAAAGAAAAAAAAAAAAAACTTGTGAAGCATGGAGCACTCAGGGGCTTGCCTCCCAGGCTCTTCTTTCATGTTTGTGTACGCCTCAACTTGCTGATATTATCTTGGCCGCTCTTCCTGGCGGGGTGTCGGGAGAGGTTTCCACTTTGACCAGCCTGTGTTGGAGCCCTCACCTTCCTTCCTATTTCAATCCCAAATAACCCCCACCCCTATCCCCTCCTCTTAAATCACTGCTTCACCACGTTTCACGGCGGTTGGAGGCACCCGGGATCCCACTGCGCTTGTTTCCATGGTCACTGGGAAGCTCCTTGTGTCATGTGGCTCAAAGTGAGCCGTTCCTGGGCCGAATTACCCGCCTTTCAATAGGAGACCAAGTGACCATTATTAGACTTCACAGCTCAGGCCTCTATTTAAAGAGAGAAGAAAGGAGCCCAGGGGACCTGAGATGAGAGAGAGATTGGGGGAGAGAAAGTGGAAGGTGATGGGAGACGACAGTCGGAAATGATGGAAAAGAGGAAAGTTTGGTTGGCATCTCTGAGAAGTTGTTTTTCCCCAAATGTCATGTTTCGTAATTAGAATTATTCAAAAAGTCACACACCAGTTTTAGGATAAAAACGCCTCAGAGATGGTCCTGCGTTGGATCAAAAGACGAGCTTTGGAAGAAGTAAATCTCAGAAAAGACAGACATCCGCCCACACCAAACAAAGCCCCATCTTTTCTCTCTGCAGCTCCCACTAAGCCCACACTTGTGTGGATGAGGATCTCTGCTCTCCTGGCTGTGTGAATCAGAAGGGAAGTTGTCTGAAACCTGGGCACATGGCCTGGCAGTGCAGCTGGAAACTAAGGCTTCCTGGCCCCACACAGCTAATCTGATGCACACACAAATCCTCTGGTGGAGGGTTAGCAGGGGTGAAAACTATCCTGCTCTTGCGGTTCGAACGCTCTTTTAAGGTGTGCCAGGGCGGCAAAGTTGGAAACGGAGGAGGGAGACAGACGATGTGTGTGCGGATATATGGGGGCAACATCGGAGCTGGCTGCACTTTAAGACGGTGAGGTAATGGAAGAGGAGAAATGCAACATGTAGATAGGAAGCGGACGGAGAATAGGAATGCGTCTGGGAGAGAGAGGAGATTTTACTGATTAGAGCCCAATATGACAATACAATTAAGAGAACGCGACGGAAATGTGGCAACACGTGATAAATCTTTCTTTGGGTAATTATCTGACTCTTAAGACGTATTTTGCGAGTGACAAAACTCTTACATTTACAATTACCAGCCACTTTATTGGAAACACTTTTCTTCATGGCATACATTCAACAATTTTTTTTGATAATTTTGTCACGATGACATCAAGTTGATGAGAATTTGTTGTCTTTGCATCTATGATTCAGATCTGATGTCCAGTACGTCCTCTGTTGGATTGATATTTCATTGTTGAAGTCATTGGAGTATACACTCTTGTTCAAGAAATCAGTTTGAGATGATTTTAACTTTTTTACCAGGTACATTGAGAAGGGATTAGTGAACTGTGGTCATAAAGGGGATGGAGATCACGACCATCAGCCTGAAGTGTTGATGCAAGGCAGGATGGATCCATACTTCTTATGCCGTTCACATCTGAATCTGAATTTTGAATCTAAACTTAAGACTTCTCTGTTGTTATCCAATGAACATTTTTGTAGTTTATTATATTCTTGGTTGACAGAAGTGACACTTAGTAACTTTGCAGCTCAGAAATTGTTCTTTTGGAGCTGAGTGGAGTCGATAGAAGCTACAGTCCTCAAAGCTGCATATCTTAGTTGTCAGGTGTGTGTATTTGACCTGTTGCTTGTTTTTTTGTTATCTAAAACCAGTCTGACCATTCTTCTCTGACCTCTAACATCCACAGATCTGCCACTCACTGGATATTTTCTCTTTTTCAAACTTTTTCCTGCAAAACCGAGATAAGGTTGTGTGTGGTCAGCAGTTTCTGAAATACTCAGACCAGCGCATCTGCCTGGCTTTAACTCCAGCATGTTATCTTCACCAATTCTACTGTATATGCATAAATCCATTGAGCTGCTGCCATTATTGCATGGTTTACTATTTCTGTTGACAAGTTAACTAAACAGGAATGCCTCATGAAGGTCTCGGACAGTTGTCCCTCTTATGTGTGCGATTGCTGACCAGTCTGTTCACAAAAGACACCAGATATCCTAAATTAATATCCAACAAAGTGTTTAGTACAGAGTTCGACTTTGGATTCAGCAGGTCATATCTGCATGTGTGTGATAAACAATAGTCACCACACTCTTACCAACTTTGTGACTTTACAGACAAAAATAATAAATTTATCAGCTAAAATTGGAATCGACAGGTCTGCTTTCAAGGATCAGAAACGCTAATAGAATGAAAATCCTTTTCCTTAGTTTTTTCATGCTCTCATCTGCTTTGTGATCAGTTCTTCCTCTGGAAGAAAGCAAGTCTGTCATTCATCACTAAAAGCAGAAAAAAAGCAAGGCATTCTCAAGTAGTGTCCGTTTCCACCTCTATAAATGATTCAGTGCATGTTCTGGTGTGCGACATCACTTTGTTCAGGAAGGATGAGCTAAATTAACTTTGTGGTAGCCTCCTCTAAACTAGCTGTAGGCCTGAAGTGTGACTAATGTAGACGCCAGTTCTGATTTAGATGAATTCAAGAACTAAAAACGGTATACCCAGCTCTGCTGCTTCGATTTTGAGCCGTCAGTGAGAAGGAAGCTGGTCCTGATCTGTCTGAACCAGGCTGCTTCTGCCTGTGCTTATTTCCTTGTTGTTCAGCTTGAACAGTTAAAGTTTTGGTTGATCTCGATGACTGGAACCCTTCTGGTTGGGTTGTCCAATGAGAATCAAAATGTAAAGTGTAAAATGAGGTTGAACTTCTCTGTTGTTTGCCCAGGCAAAGACGACAGCGGGCAGCAGCACCGCCCTGCTCCGCTAGCAGCAGCTGGACAGATGTTTGAAGAGAGCGAGGCACCAGCAGCAGCAGCAGCTTCTGCTTAAAGCAAGGAGGGACACAGTTTCCTTGAGCAGATTCAAGGTGGAGGGAGATTAGTGAGAATCGTCTGACTTCAGACGAATTAGGAGTAAAGGAAAAGTGGCAGTTTGTGGAGATGGCTTGGCTTGGCTGAGATCTGTGTTTGGATTTTATTTGCATAAGAATAATCATCTCAAACTGCCATCACTGACTTTATCTTTAAATATCTGAAAAGATTTGCCTTCAGTTAAAACTATAAAGCAAGAATTACAATCTGCTACAGACATGCACATTTACTGTGGTTCTTAGAGTTCTGACCTGATTTTTCTTTAAAAAAAAAAAAAAAAAAAAACCAATAACATAAATTGGTCACATTTTATTGATCAGTAAGAACAATGTTTACACAGAGTAAAGAAAAATGTGTTGCACATACCTTGACGAAGAAGATTTGAATCAGGCAGAAAACGAAGCAAAGGTGATTATTCTTATTTTATGCATGAAATTATACATCCCTAACCCTCATCTGATTTTTACAACGCTCAAAACAAACAGCGCGTTAATGTTTGTTGACCTGTTTACATACTGAAAGAAATGGGATTTCTGAGTCTTTACAGACGTATATTGAGTGTTGACTATATTATTTTTGCACTAAAGATTACATTTCGATTTTATTAACAGTAAAACATAGATATTCAGATTCTTCTATAGTGACTTGTTGGGAAAAACTGTCATTTTTCAGCTTGACCTTCTAGTCAGAGAAGAAAAATTAGTATGTTTTCAATTAATATTGTAACCAGCAACCACATTATGCTTTTGCAATTTTCTTTCAATGCTTCTGGTTTTGCTTTCTACCTTCTTTGTCTGTCATTGTTTGAAAGATTTGAAAAACTTTCTGTTTATAGGAAACGTCAAAAATGGAATCCTAAAACTGAGATCAGTAGAGCTGCTTCACAGGGAAATTATATCTTCTATGAATTCATATAAAGCAGTGAGTTGCAACACTTATCTCAAAATGATGATTCAATCAATAACGAGAATTACGCTCCACAAAAACTGCTCAAGGAAAGGAGGAAAAAACACTGTTCATCTGTCATTGCTTTAGAGACTTGTGCAACTTTTCTCTAAACAGCTCCTGTTTAGAGAGTAGGAGGAGAAAAAGGCACTTAAAGAGTAGTGTTCCTGGGGCTCGCCGGAAACCATGTTTGTTTTTCCTGTGAATCACAAAAGACCAGAGACCAAAACCGGTAACAAAACAACATGGAAGGAGACAGGGAGGAAAAGAGAAGGAAATTTAATTAGCGGTTGTCCGCTCCTCCCGGCTCGGCATTTGTTCTCAGCAGGACGGGAATGATGGGCAGCAGGAGAGGGAAGACTAAAGGGCTTGTTGATTACTGGCGGTCTGAGTCTGAATTTGCATCTGTGTTCTTATTTTGTGTGCGAGCGATTCTGAAAGACATCGAGCCGCTTGGAGAAAGGCAGGAAATGCTTCCTGCGGTGCACAAAGCAGAAGAAAAGCTTATGGTTAGAGATGTAAACGATTCTGCGCTGCTCAGGAAGGTGGAATCAAGGGATTGAGACTCATCCATCACTTTATGTTTATCCAATCTCATGAGTTCGGAAAGAGCTAACGTCACGCTCCACTTCTTCCCAAAAAACGTGGGTTCTAGAAAGTAAAAGTGCTTAAAAAGAAAATCTAACTGTGAGCTTGAACAAACTTTGAAATGTGTCGCTTTATAAGAACTTCTGAGTCAAGTTAAATAAATTAAACATCAAAATGTTTAAGGCTGTGGATGAGATGGATGTTTTTTTTGACTGTATTCTGAGAAAACATGGAGAAAACCTTCTTGCTGTGTGGTCATAATGCTAACCAATAATCCAACATGAAGCCCTGATTTATATTCTCTCTTTCTCACATAATTCCCGATTAAAGCTCTGCGCCGGTTCATTTGATGTTGAAACTTGGTGAACTTTGTTCTCCAATCAGTTGTTGGGCCTCAATCTCCAAAACATTTGTTTAACTTTCACTTCAATGCATCTCAGAATGTCATGTTTGTACACTAAACAGCAATTAGGATATATTCTATCCCCCAAAATATGATCAAGGTATATACCATAGTTTTGATTTTGCTTTAATAACAAAGCCAACATATTTTCTGTATGTGCAGAAAATAGTGCCAATATTGATGGGATTTTTGTTTGAAATGGAGCATGCTAGCTCATGTTGGTTTTCTCAAGCTAATGAGTAAAGGAATAAAAACTAATGAGAAAAATCCACCCCAACATCCCAAACCTTTTCAATAGGGATGCCTATGTACTTTTTTGTCTATTTTCTTCTCAATTTTGGGTTTTTGTCCCGCTCATCAAAATGTGGGTTGTGATTTAAAAAACTCCATACAGGAAACTTCTGTTCTTTCACTTTTCCGTATTCATGGTTTCACCAATTTGCAGACAAGTTTGTCAATTGATTGATTTTTTTTTTTTTTTTGTAGAGTATATATAAAATATTTCAAAGGTAAGGCAGAATTCATTTTCCTGGGCTCTGATTGGCTGGAGCCAAGACGGATCCAACTGTGTGTCTTACTGAATGTTAATATACATTTGGTACTTGTATTATTGAAATAAGCAGTTGTGCTCCCTGACCTTCGTGAATATTGAGGGTCCACTGTAATAAATTTTGGTCGTAATAGAAAGGATTTGCATGCCTCAGCTAAGTTATAAATCTCTGAAAAAAATTTAGAGCCCACTGCACTGAACCCCATTGAAAACCTGATGGTTATTCCACCAAATATTGATTTCTGAACTCGTCCTGAGTTAAAACATTAGTATTGTTGCTTCTAAATGAGTATGAACTTGTTTTATTTGCATTATGTGAGGTCTGAAAGCATTTCATCTTCTTTTTTCACCATTTCTCATTTTCAATAGTTCGTAGAATAAAAGAATGATGTTCATTTTACTCGAGCATAAACCTGTAAAAAAAATAAAATCAGAGAAACTGATCGTTTTAAGTGGTCTCTTAATTTTTTGTTCCAGAGCTGCATATGAAACATTTAGTATGACATAAAAATGATTGCAGTTTTGCTAAATAGAATTGGAAAAAAACAAAAGTTTTATTCTGGCCGAAGAAGCTTACTGACAGTTTAATAACTTTAATATTTTTTCAATCACAGTTTGTATTTTTAAGAATATTTGGTATTTATCTGTGATATTTTAATGTTAAAGCCTCACGGTTTTATCTCTACCCATGTAATTTATAAATCAAAATGTAGCTACTTTTGTCAAAAAATTTGAGATAAACCCCAGTAAAGTTGCTTATTAATTTTTCTCCCAAGTTTCTGGTTCTTTTATTCCTCATCAGCTTCTTCTTTTTTTAAACTTATAATTACATTTTATTTCAATTTAGCAATCAGGCTACAATAGAAAGCTGATCTATGTAGGATTTTTATAGTAGCTGCAGCGGCACTCATTAATTTCCTATTTTTTTAATTAAATCTAATATACAATGTTTATTTTAGTGATTATAGCTGCCATGGCAATAATCTGAGAAAAACTTTCTTCTATAAGGACATGTGACAGGAAGTTATGCTTGGCAAACATTTGATCTGCTGGTGTAATTGTAATTAGTAGTGGCAATCACATGCTGAGAATTACCCTCTGCACATTGCTCTATATACTCTGTAGAGATTTGGCATGTAATGATCTTTTAATGGACTTTTTTCTAAGTGACATCTAAGACTTGCAAAGACTTCTAATTAGATTAGAAACAATTCATTTATAGTAGAATATAGTTAAGAAAATTACCCAGTTCAGAGAACTTTCTGTTCAAATTGGACACGTTTTGGAAAATCTGGCAGAGCAGCTTCACTTCTGTCACCTCGATGTTATTTCAAGACTTAATATTGCTCATAAGTTTCACTGTAACACAAGTACCAAACACATGTCTTATGATGAGAGAAAGCACCTCTCAGTACACCTCTCCCCCTGCCTGAACTCTTTAATGGGGCCGGCTGGTTGCCAAGTTACACTGGCAGGCCTCCTGAGAGGTGCCTCCGCGCACACATACATGCACGCCTGTGCAAAACCACATTTTGATCGCACAGTTCACTTGTATAATTGATGTTACGCAATGTTGGGTGAATAGCCACCCTATATTGTGCGCTGAGGCAGATGCAGAACAGGAGAGAGGTTGTTGTTTAAGTTTTTAGCTGAGCTTTGAAGAAAGCCTGAACTGGAAATGGAGACAAACAAAATGTGTAGTGAGTGATTTTTTTTAATTTTTTTTTTAGCTTTAACAGTTTGTGGATTTGGAGAAGCATCCAGAATTGAACCTCTGATGAAAACCGAATCCAAAAAGTCTTCATGTGGTTTTGTGTTTGTTGCTCAGCTTCTCCCTGCGTTTGGGGATTTAAACCACCCATGAGAACGGGTTCTGCCTCCTGACTGGTATCACTGCAGGACAGACTGGCTTTACTTTTTGTAGTAGTATGTGCATACTGGTTGGTACAGACAGGAATGAATCATTGCAGTCTTAGCTGGATTGGTTTCCTGCATGGTTATGTTTCAGATCTGTCACTCCATGTCTCCCTGGGAATAAGTACATTTTTACCAAAGAGAAACTTTTTAACCTGAGGCTTATATACCTGTAACTCAAAATATTACATATACTTCAACACTTTATATGAAAGTATTGATTTCTGTACAAAGTCTGCAGGTTTTTCTGTTTCTGTTCATATAAACTAATTTGAATAAATACCACATAAGAAAGCAGCCTTTCTGAATTTAAGAGACTGGAGCAAATTCTTTACTCCATTCAGGATTTTTCAGAAATCTAAATATTATGACAGCAAAAAGGCAAAAGGATGTTTTTGTATATGTGTGTGAGATACTGGAAAATGTGCTATTTTCCTCCTATTCTTAGTAGGAAAATACAGTACTTCTAAGGTTAATTTGGTGATTGCACTGTAGCTTCCTATCATATAACTGATAGAAATACTTAAAAACTGATCAGAATCTTTGAGGAAAACCAAACTGTTCATTAAGTTAGTGTGAGTGAGCTGGACCAGTTCAAGAGTGAAGTACCAAGTGAAGTGAATGCGGGTTCCTCACTTTTTATATCGTAGTAGTTTTTTTGTTTAAATCTTTTTTTACGCTGTTCTAACCATCTGTTCAGTGTTTGGATTGGTACAGAGTCATCTGGCGACATTGCAATGTAGAACTGTGTGTCATCTGCGTAGTCTTAGACACTTTTCTTACTTAGCAACTTGCGACAGTGAATGTACATTGATTAAAAAGTCAATCCTTTTCTCATATTGAAATGATTTTGTGTAAAAGTCAAGCAACTACATCTAATAATTCTAGTTTTGCATTTAGACATTTGCAGTTCAATTGGTAACCCAACACCAAAGTCAAGCTAGCAGCTTAGGGTAGATGTTTGCTCAGAGTCGGCTTGCTACGGATCAGACAACTTTAGCGAAAGTTTTTCTGAATGCTGTAAAAATGTAGCTGAAATACTAACGCTCAACCATTCCTTCAAAATTATATTAGAACCATCATCAGAGAGAAAAGTTCCTCAAATAACAGATAATAGAAAATATGGACTCAATGTTCTTGGTGGATATTCAGTCATTTGTTTTAGTTTATATGGTGGAAAAGTGAGTGAATTTAATATATTTTGCCAGGGTTTCTGAATGATTATGTGCCATATTTACCAGACCTGCCCATTAACTCCTGACTTGTGGGGACATTTTATTTTTAGTCCATTGCATCAACATTTTATTGGTCTCAGGGAATGAAAGTCGTAGTCTTGCAGCCAATTTTAGGTCAGTTTGAGCTGCAGTGATCAGGTCACCCTTCACTTTGTCTCCCTGCCTCCTTAGTGCATGTTTGATATTAGAATGGTGGTCAAAGGGTTACCAGAGTGGTTCAAACCATTTTTGTTTTCTTCATATTCAGGAAACCTTCAGTTTATATGCAGTGGTTAAGAGGAGAGGTGTTTGAGGAGACACGCTCACCGGCAGGCCACAGGAGAGGATTTTTAAGAAGAAAAGATGCATCAGACTCTCCAAGAGATTGCTTTAAAATGTCTCAACTGAACGAACAACAACATTAATATTAAAAAGGAAAAAAAGAGAGTTCAAAAGTTTGAGAATTGTCAAAAACTACAGTCAGACGAAGGATTCGCCTAGTTTTAACTCCTGTAAGATTCCACATTTCCAAGATATTTCTCATCATCTGAGTAAAAATGGATTCATCAAAAGTAGTTACGAGCAGGTTTGATTCAAAGATTATTTGCCTTCACAAAAACAGCTGCAGAGTACAGCTTGAGCGAATGCAAGAACGGGAAAGTCCTAATTTTGCAGTTTGCAAGTGAGCAGATGCTGCAGAACAAGTATCAAACCTGTTGATTAAATGATCCGCAGCCAATATAAATTATTAAAAAAACATGCTATGACACATCGACATTATGTGCTAACGTCAAACAGTAATACATGGCGTGATTAATGTTGTCTGACTGGATGTTGAACAACAAATGACTTCATGAGGGAGCATAAAAAACAAAAGTCATCCCTCTAAACATACAGCAGCTCTCATTTTTGCTTTCTCGTTTGAAAAGCAGGATTTTATTTTAGCTGAATGAAAATAATGCCTTGGCACACTCGCCTGCTTTGACATGGATAGAGGGGGAAAAGGAGGAGGAGAGACCACATATGAGAAAATCCATGGGAGAAAAGTATGCCTTTATCTTTTAATAAACCGTAAAGCCAGGAGGCAACATGAAATTACGGCATAATAGCAGTGGAGAGTCTTCTGAAGACTTAATTGCCTTAATTATAGCAGTGCAGAGAGAGGGAAGGGAACGCATGGAGAGGAGGAGGAAAAAAGAAAAGAGCAGATGAAAAGAAAGCAGGGAAGACAGAGGGAGTAATGTGATAAAGGAACAAGCATGTCGGCCATGCTTTGCAGGTGTATCAGTGTTTGTTTGCCTGGATTTGAGCAAATCTCTTGTTCATGTGTTCATAACTAAATACATTATTTTGCAGGTGTGTGAAATCCGAGAAGCCTTTGTCCGTGTGAGTGATGGATAGGGTGCAAGGCTGAGAAAAGTCTCTCTCTAGACGAGCGAAAACGTCTCTCCCTCAGATCTTACAAGCTGCCGGGCTTACTTAGGGATGCTAAACATAGCTTTCATTTTTCTCTGTGTCTAGACTGGGTTCTTAGTACTTTCTGCTGTGGTTTTTCTGCTTGCTCTGGGAAGATCATTCCCTAATTCTCATGCCTTAGGGCCAGTGGGCAGTTTGCTAAGCCGGCAGTGTTTTGAAGTGCCTGAGAAGCCCCCAGCCCTCAACGCCACTCTTCAGGTCACACAGATTAATTTTAAAGTTCACCTTATACTAAAGACCAAAGATATATTTTTTTGCAACTTTCTATCTAAATTTATGTCTTTGTCACAAACGTGTTCTTGTTTTATTGTTTGAAAATTTTCAGTTTGAGCCGAGCAAACCTCTCCCTGATATCACACAGAGCAAGTGAAAGATGTAAAGGGAGAATAAAAAAAAAAAAATGCAGAAAAGAGCCTCGATATTTTCCCTTAAAGGTAAGAGGGTGGTGACTGCTGTGTTTTTTGTGCGCTGCCCATATATCTCTATGAAGACCTGCTATTGAAAATTTATTTCTACATCTTATTCCTCATGGCTTTAAACATAATATAAACAGAAAACTCATGCACTCATTTTGTAAACTGTATCTGTTTCCTGCTGGGACTTAGCAGAGGTCTGATGAAAGCAGGGAGTAAGAGTTTGTGGGTGCAGAAAAGATGAAGGAAAAAGTCACAGCTTAATGCAGTCACACCTGACCACTGCAGTTTTAAGTACATCTGAGCACATTTTGTCTCAACATTACACGAGTTAGGATTTGTGGCAACTCACGGGTTTAACCAATCATCCAGTGTTTATAGCAGCTTGACTTTTTCAGATTCATGGTGGTTTCTGGCACCAATCTCCATGAAAATATAGAAATGACTGCATTTGTTTATAACAGTTTAGCCTCATTAGAATGACATTAGAGTTAAACGTCAGGCTGCAAATGCTCTGCAGTTACATTTCCCAGAGCTTTACATGACCCATCATGCCATGAGCTATGCATTTTTAAACACTTTGTTTTGTGAAAATGTTGATACGTGATTAAGATAATAATTTGACTATGGAATTGTTTTGAAATGATTAATGCGCATGAATGTATTGAGTTTTAGTGGTGTGAAAGAAATTGGCACAACACCCGGATATATTAATTCCCATCAATAATATTTTTGATTGTTGATGGGGAAACTTTTTTTTGTGTGTGTGTTTAGTATCACTGGCAACCAACAATGGTTTCCAAGATTCTTACAAGATTACAGGCATGCAAGGATCCTTCCAGGCTTTAAGCACCAGGATTGGTGATGGTAAATTACAACTGTGTGTCAGGTGAGCAGACTGTAATAGTTCATCAGCAGGTGGCGTCGTGGTGTAGATGACTTTACAAGTTTGTCATCAAATGATCACATTTTGCTAAGTAAATTAGAAGCTCAACACAGAAACAGATTCTGTTTTTCAGAAAATGCAGATAAGATGAAAGATCTTGAGGCTAAATCCAACTGAAGTGTTATTAATATCATGTAAAAAAAAAAAGAGGAAAAATGAACATTTTTGTTGTTCTGAAAAGTTGAGTTCACTCAAAAAATGAAAAGAATTAAAAACAACTATTTAACACTGAAATGTGCAAATAAAGCATTACGTGAGGTTGTGGTATGCAACTGAACTAGATTGTTGCAACACCAAATATTTCCATTTTTTTAGTCTGTTGTAATTTTGCAGCTGTGTTTGGATTCATTGTGTCATTGATTATCAGTTGTTGGACAGACAACCTCACATTTCATTTGAAACACTTTGGTGACAGAAAGAGTTTGTGGTTGACTCAATGACTCCAAGGTCCTGTTTTTGCAAAACAAGCCCAAATAATCACTCACTTCAGTTCAGTTTGCTTAAATACCACCAATCATATCAAGATAAAAAAAAAAAAAACATTCAATTCAGTCATACACACTTTGCAAGTGATCCAAGTTATCAAACAATCCAGTCAACATTGGTTTATTATTCAAAAAAGTTCAAAAAGTTTTCGATGTAAAGAAACTTATTAGATTGACTTACAGCATCATCTCTCCACTACTGTGCTTGACAAAAATGTTTACTACCAGATATGCTGTATCTGGTGGTAAACAGTGTCATACATCATGATAAAATATGAGCTTTGCTAATGTAAGCCTTTATTTTTATGAAGGAGAAGTTGTCTTTAGACTTTCTAGCTGTGCTGTCATAAAATCTGCATGAGCATCTCACAGTCAGATGTTGGGGTGAAAATCCTGGATATCCACTCCTGGTAAGCCTAGCTACCCTCAAGTTTTTTCCACTTATAAATACTCTTTCTCTCAGTAGATTGATAGGCCTAAATAGATTGGAAATCACCACATCAACAATTGTTCCCCATTAATCTCAGCTTTTTCATTTCAGCTTCCTCGTGATATTATCAAAATGTGATATGTGATAATGAATGTATCTCTGTGCTAAATAATACAATACCCAACAGTGTTGATGTCTTTCTGAACCACAGACTCCAGGTAAAGAGAAGTCTATCCAGCACCTGGAAAAATATTTGATTCATTATTTTTATCTAAAGAACTTAGTTTTGCTGATAGTGCCATGTGGTTGCTTCTACCATTTTGGTAGATAAACAAATTCTTGAAAATGATCAAACAGTGTTTCAGCTGTTTTGCAGTTTTCTGGAAGTTTGTTCCAGATGTGTGGTGCATAGAAGCTGAGTTAATTCATGCTAATTGGCTAACATTTGTTGCAGTCCAAGCAGTTCTCTCCAGTTTTCATATTATATTTATATTGCCATAATTTTTCATACATAATGTGCAGCTGTATTTCTGTGTGTTTTATTGCCAATAATGGATTTGTATCTGTGTTTTCATTTAACCATTAGTTTAAGAAAACATAAACTTTGCAATAAAGTTCTAGGAGGAGTCCCTTGTTTTCAGAACTGAGTCTGTAAATCTATGTATTACTGCAAAATTCTTCACTTTATGAAGCTTTCATCTATCTTGTCTCAGTGTCGTCTTCATATAGAAGCACCTGGTCATTTTAATGATCGTACTTCCTAAATAATAATAATAATAAAAAAAATCCCCAATTGGTCTCAATAAAAAGCGTATGAATAAAAGCTTGCGTTTCCTATGTGATTCTTCTTTTTAAAAAGTTTTCCACAGAAGACTGAATGCCATCTCAAATTGCCTGAACAATATCTCCTTACACAAGAACTCTGCCGCTTCTATAGCTGGTTTGAGGCTGTGAGGTAAACGGCATTTGCTCATTGAAGCGTTTGGGTTTTTAGCAATCTTTTAGCAGCGTTTATCCTTCCTGTGGTGTCCGAGGTTGTAGTTTTGTGTCATGTTTTTGAAGGAGGAGAGGTTTGCCTGTGGGTGCATTTTTGTTGTCGTCAGGCAAGTCCCTGCACTGCAGCGCAGACTTGCCCGAGTGGAGATTCTTCAGGAGGGAGATCTCTTTCTTCTCAAAGCATCTTACCAAGAGCTATTAATTATTAACTGCGAGAGCTAACATCAAAGCAGCAGACTTGTGCTGAATTAAATGTGCAGTGGGGGGCAGCAGCAGTGTGGAGCTGAGAGAAAACTGGGTGAGAGGGAAAAATCCGAGCTGAGATTCCGCTCTTCCCTCTTTTGAACTTTCCGAATACAAAAGTGGATAAAAGCATGAAAAGGATGATGTTAGTTTATGTAGAGGAGGCAGGTCGAAGGAACAGGAGGCTCGTATTTATGGAATGTCGCTGATTTCACTACTGGAAAAGATGGAATCGGCTTGCTGGGTTAATTGGCCTTTAATGAGATCTGAAAAAGTGATTCAGAAACATCTTCTCTGTGGATTAAACCAAGGGGAAATCTAATTGAGTCAGAGGGTCATGATGTGTTTACATTTAAAATTAAATCAACGGATAATGATAAATATGCATCTCAATATTAGAGACCTTCTGTTAGTTTGGTAATGTAACTTTTCTATTCAGCCCAAATGTTTTTGATGAGCAGATTATATCATAACTGACTTATAGCTTATGTAAAATGAATAAAAATAATAAATTTGTTTAAAAAAAAAAGACAATGGATAAACATTGTGGATGTTTATCCAGCTGCATAATACTTGGCAACATTGTCACAAAATGTGATCTTAAATTCAGCTTTGATTTTTTTTATTAGATTTTTTTCTAAGGAGACTTTGCCAATTTTAACAAGTGAAAAAGTCAAATGGATCAGTATGCAGCATGACAGGTTTCAAATTCTGTCTAATCTTTTTCATGTCATGCCAAGTTAAGGTTAAATCCAAAACAGTTGCAGGAGACAATGTGGCTCATGGCTGAATTTGTTTTCAGGTACAAACCAGAAGCTCTGAGTGTATTATGTATTGGTCATAATAAGGAAATGCGTCAGACACTTCACAGCTATGAATAATCACAAAGTTCTCTACTTTTAAAAAAAGGCAGGAAAATAAAAACACAAAGGACAAAACAGAAAAGCATTAAAAAGCATGTATGGTGTAAAAAAAAAAAAAAAAAATCATACAGCCAAAAACAAATTAAAACCTAGTCTATATAAATTAGTTTTCAGATGCTTCTGAAAACAATCAACACAACCAAACGTGTTAAGATAGAGGCAGCACAATCCACAACTTTCTTGTGAATTGTGCTGGTCTAAATTCTTAAAATGTGTTCCTGAACCATTAACACCTTCAGACCTTCAGACCTCAGAGGACAAGAAGAGGTCAGAGTTACAGACTGCATCATGCGATCAGCAAAAGTCACTCTACATATGATCAAGTTTTTGTTGATTTAAAAGATGCAAAGTTCATCAAATGTTTGGAAATATCAGATGATGTTCAAGTTGGTGAGGAATCTGAAACCTCTAATGTTCAATGTATACTGTCTTAAGACTTTACTTTGCATCAAACTCCATTCTGTTTGAAGTATGATAGCCAGCACTCTTAATAACTGGCGGGAAGAGGATAACTCTTGACCTCTCCAAAATAACTCTAGGCAGCAACTGTAACCATTTTTTTCTTGTAGTAGATTATAAAAGGTTGCTTGTCAAAGTATTAAACGTCTTCCTGGGTATGAGTTGTCCCAAGGTCGGGACATAACATTGACTTTTCGTTGACAAAACAGTCTGGTATGAGATGGCAAAGTGGTGAAATGATCACCTAAAAGTTGAGTTTTGCAACAACCATTAGGGATGCATAACTGAAGCTTTTGCGATAAACGACTTGAAAAGGAGATCTTATCTTCTCTTCATGGGGTAAAAGAATGAGCACCTGATGAATAACAATCTCTCAGACTTCCTTTGTTCTTAAACGTCACTGAAGTTTCTTTTTGTTTTATTTCCTTGAACCTGTTCCTCTCTGGGACAAATTGTCCAGAAACTTGCTCCACATCACATTTCTGAAAACGTCACAACAGGAATCAACGTCACGCTCTGTAAAAGCCTCCCCCTCATCATGCGCCCCCCTTTTCAGCTGGCCTGCAGCTCGGCGTGGGGACACTCTCCAGCCAGGCGGCAGCAGAGTCGCAGCACTGCGCGTTGTCACTTTGATCTTCACCCCCTCCTCTTCCCGCCAGTTATTAAGAGTGCTGGCAGGAACCCAAGGGTACTTGATAATACCAGGATATGATCCTAGCTGCGTTCCTTTAGATCTTGTAGCGCAGACATCAAAACGTTGTCTAAATAGGGCAGTACGAATCAAGAGGGTTGAGGAAGGATGGTCGGGGAAGGCAAGAGTTAAGATAAAACAACAGCTTTCTTTTCCTTTCCTCCTTTTTGACGAGGGAATGCCAATTTGGATTCTGCAAGGAGATACCTTGGGTTCTGCAAATGCAAGCGTTTCTTTTATCTCTCGCCTGTAGCAGAACTCTTCAAAAGGGCTTCTGCGCTGTAACTTTTCCTCCCTCTCACATGAAAGACGCTCACATTTTCTAACAGCTGGAAACCCCTGATAACTTTGTTCAACTTTTCTGAGCGCGCTCCGCAGACTTCAGTTCAAATTCCACTCTTGCCGTGCAGGGTTGCATCACATGAAAATTGGTGTGCTAGTCCTGGCTTTGGGCAAGGGGGTGGAGGGGGGTTGCTTTTGGTTTCTGTCACATGAGTTTGCCTTAATGTGGTGCTGATTTACATGGGATGACATCACGGGACTTTGGAGGAATGAACCAAAGGGCCACATGTGCATCCCAGCAAATGTAATCACTGACTTGTTTACTTCTCTCTGTTGGTTCTCTCTTTGATTACTCTCCTTTCTCATGGCATGCTTGTAGGGGGTTAATCTCAGGGAGACAGCTCCCTCTAGTGGCTGTCAGTTTAACAGGCAAGATGGTTGCAGCTGATCATGCAACCTGTTGTGCACATTTGTTGATCATGTCTGATTACTCCTGTGCTCTGTGTTGGCAGGCAAAGAGAGCAGTGCAGCGCGGAGCCACGGCCGTCATCTTTGATGTATCCGAGAATCCGGATGCCATCGATCAGGTTTGTACACACCTAGAATTACCCTGACGTTCACTCTCTCCACTTAATCCTTCTTGTTTGGCCTTTTCATTTTTTATTTCTGAAATAAAAAAATGCCCTCCTCGCCGCGTCTGCATGTTTGTTGTTTGTCTAAGCAATGTACTTTCTTTGCTGCTGTTCTACTCCACAACTAGTACTTCTGAAAAATTAAAGCTTAGCTTCTGCCTGACCATGACCAAACGCTTTGAAGCTCATAATTGCACAGGTAGAGAACATTACCTCACCTCCTGAGACCTCAAAGCATGCTGTACAGTAACATAAATCTGCTGTCACACACATCCACATGCTTGCCCTTTTCAGTCTTTCTGATTCCCATGTCTTTGCTGCATAATGCCTCAGTTGCTCCTTGAGCACCTTTGTCACAAGAATTCTCCTGTGGTATTCATCCCTGCAATGCCAGGCCTGGACTTGCACAGAGAGAGAGAGAGAGAGTTTTTTTTCCTTTCCTCTTCTTCTCTGCTGCTGGGTCGTAAAGTGCGTAGCTGAGAGATAAAAGGGATTGCGCGCAGACCACATGAAAGGCAGCGCTAGCCGGCTGTGTTAAATTCCCCCGAGAGGCTTTTCCAGTCAGAGCAGAGCGATCAGCAGAGACAGGAGCCGCAAGGCCGGGGGGCAGGGAGGAGGAGCTCGGGGAGAATTAAGGTCCCTGGGCCAAAATTAGATGAAGTCTTGTAAAGTTAATACACTTGACCTTGATTTTTTTCTCTCTCCAAATTTGTCATATAATGCAAAGCCGACGGCTGCTTTGCAAGAACTTAGAAGGTTAGAAACTTTTCTTAAACGAGATTCAAACTGAAGAAATGAAACCTGCAGAGGGGAAAGTAGGACAGGGAGGACAGATAGGACTGACTGAAAAGTCTTGACTCATTCTTTCTAGTCTGCCTGGCAAACTGTTGCTATGGTTTCCATATCTTTTATCCTATGCGTAGTTTCACCTGATAACTGAGAGGAAATGTAACCATTTGTACTCACAGTCATGTCGCCTCATAAAATGAATCCACGTCAGACTGTGTGCTGTGACACATCTCTGTGTCATGGCTGAATACGTTTCATGCAGCATGAATGGCATCAGTTGAGTGTGTGTTTTTACACCCTCTGATGCAGTTTTATAGGTTTGTGTCTCTGTGAATACCATCTGATCAGAATGATCTGTTGCATCTATGTCTACACATTATATTTAGAAATAATAATATGGAGCAATCTTTTTGTAGCAAACAAAAAGATTGTTTAGGTTAGGTTAGTTGTCGTTGTGGTAAGGTTAGAAAAATGCCTTATTTATCCGGGAAATTAAATGTTGTCATAAGTCATATCCAAATATCTCCAAAGAGTTGTTGTAGCAGGAAAGATTTGTGAGATACTGCACAGTTCTTCCTTTCTGGATCCACCCAGACACATATGCTGGTACAGCGGTGCATGCTGGACCTTGCTGGGTACTGCACACAAGCGATTTGATAGGCTTGTTGTTTGCCCCATTGATTTATGTCAACAACAATATCTCAACCACCATTTTCCCAATCAGACCATATTAGTTGGCGAGAGGCAAAACCATATTTCCATGGTCAAATCTTCATGTCCAAACCTTTTTATTAATCGTGGCGCATTCGGCGTCCACTGGACCCCACAACAAACACCGAGAGACTTTGGAGAAGCTGACTACACGCACAAAATGGCATCATCAGAGTGTCAACCACATATGGAGGAACACACTACCAATGGAGACACACCCAACTTGGCTAAAGCTGAACCATTAACTGTTTAGTGTGAGACTTGACAGTTGAGAAGGGTCTATAGTAATATTTTTGAGTAATATCAAAATATTTTGAGTAATATTTTGAGTGCGTTAGACTTCATTATGTCTAACCACATAATAAAGTGGTTAGACATATCACCCCTATAAAACACTGCAGGTGGTTTCTTGTCGTTGCCAATTTTTTTTCAACTGAGGGCAAATGGTTCATATCAGATGAAGAGCTGCACCCAAATATTGCTTACATTTGAGAAAAACATGAAAATCCAGAGCAGCAGCTTTTAAAGTCATTATCAAACAATTTGTTTTATCTTATCTTTTACAATGGTGATGGTTTTCTTAAATTACCTGAGGTTTATAAGTCATAATTTTATTATTTTTATCAGCGCTGAATAAATAAAGGTAATTTTCAGTATTGGAGTTTCTTATCTATATTTTTTCATCTATTCCTTTCACTGTACATACTCAGGCAAAATTAGCAGCATATTGTTAAGATTAAGAGTATTTTTTTCTTCTGTCTCCAGCTCAACCGGGTTGCAGAGGATCCTCTGAAACGGCCGGTGGTTTACGTGAAGGGCAACGACGCTGTCAAGCTCATGAACATCGTCAACAAGCAGAAGGTGGCCCGAGCTCGGATCCAACACAGGCCGCCGAGGGTAAGAGTTCACATTAACGCCTCCAACTTCAGAGCAAAGATGCTGCAAACATGTGTGAGACAGATCTGAAGCACATGTTGGATCACGACAAAGACGTGGAAAATGTCTGTGAGCTTATACTGGTGGTGAAAGTTTCAGATGTAGGAAACCCGTGTAAATTCCAGCTGTGAAATCATTCTGTCTTTCTTCTGAGTTGCTTGGTGCCCCGAGGCTGAAGGCTTTTTCACAGCTCTGTGACAGATTAATATCAGCCGGTCAAAGGCCTGGTTGTTTGCTTGGCTATTTGATAAAAGGCCAGCAAGGTTTGGAGGTCAAATAACTTAACATAATGAAATTCTGGGATAAAGGGCCTTTTTTTTTTTTTTTTCTTTTTTTTTTTCTGGTGAGGAATAAAATGAACTTCTTTGAAGTATTAGTATTCGCCTTTTATTCTAGATCTTAAGACTCAATTAAGAACAAAGCAGCGCGTTTTATGAGGTTAATGGGTCACAAATGATCAAATACTGGAAAAATTGACAGAAAAAAATTTTAATCTGTTTTGCAAAGTGGAGCCACATAGCTGATTTCAGAACTTTTTTCAACTGCAAGATGGCTGAAAAACAAATCTGTTAAAGGGAAAGGTAAAAAAAAAAAAAAAGAGTGTGACAAAATTTCAGCATTCAGTCATCCGTTAGTGAAAGGATCTAGAGCGTTGTGTCGCACTGTAAGGAAAAGTCATTAATAATATTAAGCGATATTGGACAGCAGCGACATCCAAAATTGAGGAAAAGAAATGGAAGCTGGTTCAGGGAGGCTGCCAAGAGGGTGACAAGGAATTCATAGCAATTATTAGTCATTTTCTACATGGGAGTATAATCTCCTTTATTCTCATATTCCTGGCCTAAAGCGTATGGTTGGAAGAAGGAAGCTTTTTCCTCCAAAGAAAGCGTCTACGTCCATCTGAAACCTCCCAAAACCTGGTGGAAGAGTTCATAGTCTGATGAAACCATTCCTGACCAGTTCCTATAGTGAAACATGGTGGTGGCTGCATCATGTCGAGCTTTGGAAATATTCCAAAACACCAGTACATTTCTCCCAATATGTTCAAGTTTCTGATTGACGCTATAGGATAAGAGGTATTTCAGTAATAAGGATCACAATTAGTTCATTTTGACTGAAAATCTCTGCTGTCTGCTAAAGGGAAATTTTTCCAACAACTGACAGATTTGATGAACTTTTGCTGGGCAGATTGGGCGAATATAACCAAATCACTCTTGCCAAATAAAACTGAAATCTGAATAAAAAGAGGATTAAACAAAATATTGTGCACATTCTTTTCCCCATACCGATAGTGTTAACTGTGGCAAAGTTGCAACTGGTGTAAATTACTGTCACAGAACATATATATATATATAAGAGGGAATAAATATTTAAAGTGAATAGAAATTAATGGATATGTCTTTGCAGTCAATGTGAACTTTTTTTATGAGCTGCATGTGGAAATTTCTTAACATTGATGTTTTAAAAATGTATTTTTCCCACAGCAGCCTACGGAATATTTCGACATGGGCATCTTCCTTGCTTTCTTCGTTGTGGTGTCGCTGGTTTGTCTCATCCTCCTCATCAAGATCAAACTAAAACAAAGGAGAAGTCAGGTCAGTAACTCAATCAGCTACAAACTTGTGTGCGCCAAAGCACATGTCTTTTTTTTGTTTGTTTGTTTGTTTGTTTGTTTTTTTTCTACAAAAGCTCCACTGCAGGCGTCGAGTCATGCGACAGTAGCTCCGCCGCTGATGGATTCCTCTTGTGTGTTGACAAAAAGCTCTCAGTGGAAGCTTATGTCGAGATGCATGAATTGGAATTAGCATTTAATTAATGCTGATGAGAAGCCGGCTGACGGCGCCAAGCACA
Source organism: Girardinus metallicus (assembly GCA_903067095.1). Lineage (NCBI taxonomy): Eukaryota > Metazoa > Chordata > Actinopteri > Cyprinodontiformes > Poeciliidae > Girardinus > Girardinus metallicus. The sequence goes on along the minus strand of CAEGAE010011988.1, from coordinate 12,587 downwards.
CAGAGATGTCGTGACAGGGCAGAAAACCTGCAGCGGCATCCGTTAAGACGAATGTAATCCAGCCACGATGCATGAGCTGCCTGGTTTTGATTTTTAATTTTCCTCAGAGTGAGCTGATGCGCTTTGGGATTGGCCAATGTCTGGCTCAGTTTTCATTTTTACCTTTCATAAATGTAAAAAGTAATTTATAGCTTTCCTCAAAGCCTTGTCTTGGAATGATGTTTTGGCCAAAGTTTATTGTTGATCTGATGTCTCCATCTTAACCATCTGCAATTATCTACACACAGTGGAGAAAAAAAGGCAGAAACACCCACGTTGTGGTTTCATTAATTGTCAACAGAAATATTTCTTTCTTGAGTCACCGTCTGCTTTAAATCATCAAATCTGTTGGACATGACTCATGAGTTGACCTCTAGAAAGTCATTTATCTGTTAAGGTTACAGGAAGCAAATTAGAGACAAAGAGGATAATTAGACATCTGGCTCCTAATGCGTCTTCTGTGAATGTTCCTTACATGTCACCAGGGCAAGTCTTAACTTATAACCTCCACTCTCTGCTATAGTTCCAATTTTGCATTTATAAATGCTTTAGGGAATGTTTGTAGCGATTGTGTAGATTCAGCAAAACGTCCTCAAAACAAAAAACTATATATATTTTTTTTTCCCTGTGTACTGCAGAGCTCCATGAACAGAATGGCCATCCAGGCGCTGGAAAAGATGGAGACCCGCAAGTTCAAGGCGAAAGGGAAGGGCCTGCGCGAAAGCAGCTGTGGAGCCTCAGATTCGCTGAGCAGCAGCTCCACCTCTGACTGCGCCATTTGTCTGGAGAAATACATCGACGGGGAGGTAAGGAAAGAGTCCATTTTGTGGCACAAAAAATACTTTTTAATTGTCCTTTCAGCTGTTTCATATGAAAATTACAAGTGTCACAGGAATTTGGGAATGTAGTTAAAAGCGTTGAAGTAAAACAGAAATGATACATCCGGTACAACCTTTCACCTTCAGAAGTGTGTTTTGTAAAGTGCCATTATTGGAAAAAAGCCAAAAGAATAAATATTCTGTTTGAAGCTTATCACAAGCCATGTAGGAGAGATTTGGGATTAGCTGCTCTGGTTAAACAAATTTAAACTAAAATATAATTTTTCATGATTACTTTTTGTTTTATTTTTATTTTTTGCAGTCAGAATCACTGATTTTGTGGTGCTACTTTAGAAATATTTGCAAGGGATTTTGCAATATTTGCACTAATGTATGATAGAAAATGTGACTTTTTGTTACTTTCTATATTGATCATAGACTTTAACTTGACATCAAGTAAGACTGATGCAATAGTGTAGTAGAAGTAAGAAATACTGCCGCCTCCATATGGGAGTGAGCTGTCATTTAATTTTTTTCATTTATTTATTTATTTTTTTAATTTTTTGCAAAATAAATTGCAACAAGCTCACAATTTTACCATATTGTAAAAACATGTGGAGTTACAATGGCCTATTAAAAGTCCAGGGTGAGTTCTGAAAATTGGTGTCTGCTGATGCTCAATTAGTCTGACTGAACTTTAGCAATTTTCCAAGAAATGATGAGAAAACAGAGAGGTATTTTAGATATGCAAGATGTACCTTAAAAGTCTACAAATTTTCCTCCTTCTTCAATCATTCTCTACTTTATCACTAAAACTAATTAAAATGCAATGAAGTTCAACGGCTATCAAGGGTTTTTCAAGGTACGTTAAATGTTCGGCCTAATGGGAACATATATAAAGCAAGCTGACCTTTGTGTTCATGGAGTCACTGAGTTTGTTTTCTGTTCATGACATATTCTGCAGACATGAAACAAAATTGCAGTGGACAATAGAATGGAAGTCCCCCTGATGTGCTTGGGGACTGCGGCCTTGAGGTTTTTTTTTTTTTTTTTTTTTACCGACGTTCTTTCCGCCGCCTTTTTAGACATTTAGCTCAGTCTTTCACAGCACCTGGAGAGATAAGGGGTGCCCAGAGTACACCAGGCTGTGATTACGCTTCCTGTCCCAGCACCCCTAAGCACGGCCTTTTTTAATTCTCCATGGAGTCACTGTCAAAATATGTATCCCAGTCTTGGACTTTAGGGTTTTACTGTAACTGCATTGCTCATCCTTTATTCATGGATGCTGGAGGGACAAACCCTGTTTCCCCAAGGGGCACAGAGTCTGCGAGTGTGTGTGTTCTCTGTGGTTATGAGTCTTTTTGGTGAGAAGAAAACACAACAAAGCATGGCGCCAGGATTGCACAGAAGGAAGTGGCGATATAAAAGGCTGAATGGCATCAAAGCAGTTTTTGAGGAGTGAACTAAGCAACAAAGGCTTTGATGGAAAAGAGCTTGAAGATGAGTCATGTATTAAGCCACAGAGTTTTAAAGGCAACGCAAGACTTCTTGGTGGAGAACATTCTAACTGTTCCAGCTTTTGTCTCCAAATTCCTTTAAGCCAATATGGCAACTAAATCCAATTATATTTATACTAATACTCAAGTGTTAGCTTCTTGTTTTGTTCAGAAGAAACATGTTATTTTTGTTCTAAATAACTATGAGTTTAGTCTGAGGCATGTGTTGAATCTTATTCTTCAGAGTTATGACCTGTATTAAGCCCACAATTGAGAATTGTGTGGCTCTGCTGCCACCCTGTGGACAGAGGCAACATAATACATTCCCACATCCAAATGAATATCTAACAGATATTTACACCAATTACTTGATTTGAACCATTACTCATGTGGTCCAGTAGTTTTTTGTTTTAAAATATGCATTCATGAAGCTAGCTTTTACAATATAATATTTTTGGCAATTTTGTTAATGACTGCTCAGATGCTGAGCAAGAGGGATTGCTGCAAAGGACTCAACTAACCTAACCTGAGATTGAGTGGTTTATGTTATAATTAGGACTAAATTCAAAAATTGCTATATAGATACATTGTAGTTCATTTAATTGATCATATACTTCTGTATATAATGAATTAAAACCCCTCTGTTTTGGAAAGTACTTCAAGATGAAATTTGAATTGGTGTTACCTAAATAAACTGAATTGATTCATTCCTCCTCTTTTCCTCTACAGGAGCTGCGGGTGATCCCTTGTGCTCACAGGTTTCATAAGAAATGCGTTGACCCCTGGCTGCTTCAGCATCACACCTGTCCCCACTGTAGACACAACATTATCGGTATGTTTGAACGCAATTTCAAACTTTTATCTACTTCTTCTAAAAACAGCCCAAGCACTTAAAAAAGCCGCCCAGGCGTTTTCTGGCAATAAGTATTTGTTGTTGTTGTTGTTGTTTTGGTGTCTAGAAAATTAGCGGAACGTAACGTCACAAATTAGTAGGCACTGCTTGTTACCTAGCAACCCCAGCGGAGCTCCACCTGTTACCTAGCAACTCAAACAGAGCTCAAGCACATTTGGTCAGCTGGTTTTACAACTGTATGCGCTGTACAACAGCTGCTGGAATAGACAAGTGTTTTGTTGTTCCCTTAGCATCCAGAAACCACTTGCTGCACTCTTGCTGATTGTGCAGGAGGCTCTGCTTATGCTTTTTAAAGATGTATGATAATTGTGCATCTATGTGCAGCTGTTCTCAAGTGCAAATGTAAAAGTTGCATTCAGGGGGGCGTGGCCCGAAGCACCTTATTTGGATTTAAAGTGGCAGGAGGCCCTACAACAACTCATTCTGAAAACTTAAAATAGGCTGAATTGAGCAGACAAAAATCATTATCTAAGAATTTGATTTTGTGAGAAAAGTGTAATGAGCATGTTTTTTTTTTTTTATAACTCATGAACCTGTTCAAACCTGTTCATGGTCACGCTTCAGTCATTTTTAGCAAATGTTTAACCATTTATTATTTTCTGTTTCTATGATGCAGAACAAAAGAAGGGAAACCCAGGACCAGCATGCATGGACCCTGGCAGCTCGCTCCATGGCAGACAGCGGGTGGTGCTGCCGGTCCATTATCCTGGCAGGGTGCATCGTGCCGGCCAGGTGACGGCATACCCGACCAGAACAAGCATGGACCCCCATGGCAACCCTATCACCGTTCTCACGGTGGACCAGCACTCGGACCCTCAAAGTCTTTACCCACCCCAGTCAACGTCGGCTTTCCTCCGGAGTTACCACCCCGCCCTCCATCTGGAACATTCACTCAACCCCCACCACTGCAGGTTGGAGCACCGCGGACCCCCCGCCTACTCCGCGCAGCAGCATCACACCGCTTTTAAACGACCCAAGTTCCACAGTCGCAGCTTCTCCCGAGCAGCTTGTTTTTCCCAATATGAAACCATGTATCAGCACTACTACTTCCAGGGCTTGTCTTTCCCTCAGCAGCCAGAGGGGGCGCAAGGGCCTTTGGCTGGGCAGCTGGGAGGAGGGGCAGGAGCCCACAAGGGCCACCACAGCAGAGCCTTCCAGCAAGGACTCCTGTACCCCACAGTGGTACACATGGCGCCTCCTTCTTCTTCACGGGTAGGGGACAGTGGCAGCACTTCTGGCCTGAGCTGTTACCATGGCCACCGCTCTGTGTGCAGCGGTTACCTCGCCGACTGTCCAGGTAGTGACAGCAGCAGCAGCAGCTCAGGCCAGTGCCACTGCTCCTCTAGCGACTCCATGTTGGACTGTACCGAGGTCAGCAACCAGGGGGTTTACGGAAGCTGCTCCACTTTCCGCAGCTCGCTGAGCAGCGACTATGACCCTTATGTCTACAGGAGCAAGAGTCCCTGTAGGGGCTCCACGGGGGAACCGGGTGCTTCGGGTTGCACCACCGCCCCCACTGAGGACTCATCAATCCCTGCCTCACTGGGACATGACTGCCTCCAGCTTCCGGCTGGCGCATCGGGATACAACTCGGGGGACCATCACTCCAACTGCAGTTTGGAGCCCAACTACAGCAGTCGTTCGTCACTGGAACCCAGGGAGAACATTAACACGAGCACTACCTCAGCCGGGGCCCAAGAGGCCGCTGCAGCCGACAGGGGGACAGGGGCTCAGGAGGAGTCGGGAGAACTTGGGGCTGCAGCCTGTAGCTGCTGTTTTGAGGTGATTCCTCCCAATGCAGAAAGCAAAGGGCAGGACTTGGACCAAGCAGGGTCTGTAGCCTCGGGACACTGTCAACGGGGTGTAGACTTTCAGAGTTCCTCCCCTAAGAACTACTTCACACCCGAACACTTGTATCCTCCTTCTGAGCAGGTGAGCTATGAAGGGCTGCCCTGCTGCTTCTACAAAGAGATGAAGGTGCACAGGGCTGCGGCGGGACATTACACGGAGGACTACGCCGTTAATGTGCAGTACGCACACTCGGACTCGGATGCCTGCTCAGGACAGGGCTGCTGCGAACTCAACCACAGGATACCCATAATTCCCGAGGACACAGACTGTGAAATGGGTTTGGGGGCAGAGACCCAGAGCAGCTTTTTACCTGTGAGCATAACAATGGAGGCAGAGCTGCAGACAGGGGAGCACCATGAGCATAAGGAGAGGTACTTCCCCTCAGGACAGCTGGGTCAGGCAGAGGAGACGAGGGCCTTATTCCACCCTCAGCTCTCTGCAAGCCTGACCTTGCAGGGAACTAGTACTTCAACAAATGAGGGAGATCTGGGAATATGAGCACGAGTCTGGAAAGAAGAGTCAAAAGTCGGATAGTGGTACGCTGTCAGCAAGTCGTTTAAAACCTTTAGTTGCCTTGCTCTAAAATTGCTCTCTGAGCGCTGAATGTTATCATCTAAGATTGTGTGGATTTCTACTGAAACGGTATCTTTCTCCCTGCCCCCTAAGATAAGCAATGCATCATGTTCATTCCTGTGGCCCCTAATGTATCATAGCTGATAAGGCTCATTGGCATCAACTCAAAAGGTTGTACCCCTCCAAGAATGGCCCTAATTTTAGATAAAATCAATATTTAAACAATTTTGTACGTGCAACTTGAAGGAACAAGATCACAGTGGACCCCTGCTTATTCAGAGATTTGTTTTTGTAAAGCAAATCAAAAAATATTTGAATGGCTTGGGAAGATGAAATACCTTCACCTTCCTTAGTGCTGACTGGCTGTAACCCCAAGAGCAGAGATAAGGAAAAATGTGGATTTTAGTTTCTGCGGTAGTGCCAGGACTGTTTCTACCGAGTGTATTGTTGCATATTATGGGACATTTGGTGTCTGAACTATTAAAATCGGCAGTTAAGCATTTTTAGAGGGGGTCCCAAGTATACATGGATCTCAGCTCCTGCAAATACCAGGGGTCCACTGTCTACTATTTATGGAAGCATGTCTGCATTTGTATATTTTTTGTATTTGTGCAGATGAATAATTACAGCCTATAAAGCTAAATAATTATATGGACGTAGCTATACCAAAACAGAAAGACATGATTGTTGTTTTTTTTTTTTTTGTTTATTTGAAGAGCAGAAAAATGGGTCTCTAGTTGTGGGCCCACATGATGAAATACAGAAGAGCAAAGAAATGTGAATGCAAGGCTGACACTGGTTTATATTATAGTCACTATAAAGAATTTGTTTATGCATTTCATTTCTTTCCATTGTGGCCTATCTGTATGACATAAGCAACATTAGAGCCTTATTATAGTGAGATATTAACAGCAATATTAAACGTAAGGTCAAAATTCAGACTCAATTTGTGTCAGGCGTTTTAGAAACCCAAAAGAAATGTATTTTTGCTGTCAAATAAGCAGTTTCCTCTATGAGGCGTGCTCTTATACCAGTAAAAAATTCTAGTTTGTATCTTAAGGCCAAAGGAAAGTAGCTAAAGTTGTATCTCATAAGGGTTCCTTATTGTACTGTGACTTTTTGTTAAATGATGCAGTTCTACATACCACAGTGTATCAGTTTGAATCATAACGTGCCGTGCATAATACATTCATGCAATATCAATGCTTGTCATTCATGCCTTTCCGTTTGTACTGCAGACTGTCTTGTTTTTATACTGTTTCTATGAAATATACACATTCTCTACACAGAGGAAAACCTGAAATAACCCTATTTATAAAAGTTAACCCAGTGCTGTAATCAAGTGAGAATCTAATCTTTGCCTTTGCAATAGAGATATGTACCTACGGCAAATATAACATTTTCGGGTACTTGAGTCACTATTTAATTTTTCTGTTGTTGTTTCTAGCACTTAAGATGAAAAAAATGTGTAAAAAATTAATATTTTTTAATTTTCTAAGAATAATTATTTTCTGTCATACGATTACAAATGTTTAAGAAGAAAAAAAGAGGCTAGAAATCGATCTGTGTATATTCTGTACCTGTATAGCAAACACATTTCATAAATGGAACTATGTTCTCTGAATATTTATTTGCTAATATATTTATCTTTAAGCCATGTCTTATGTTCAGTGTATGAGCGTTTGAGTTATTTGGTTGCTTTTTGTTTTCTTTTTGAGAGAAAAATCACTAACATGAGACTTTGTATATACATGGTAATTGCACACAAGACGATTAAATCTCTGACCAAAAAAACTGATTTTAAAACTTTAGTACTATACAGTTTTGTTAAAGTGTACAAAGATCTGTAAAATATACAGTTTAATTCAAGCAACTGTGTGTTTATTCTGTTTTTTATTCAGATTGCTACAGTTTAGAGTTGGCCAGAGCCTATTAATGGCAACAAAGTTGTACTTTTACTATACCTGACATTAAAATAACTTTTCTGGTATTTTAATGATACCAGAGGTTTCTGCCAGATGTATAGCACAAATAGAAACAACCTCAAAGCTGTATTCTCCTGATCTGCTGACAGACCATGTCCTGGGTATATCTGTGTGGTGAATCTTGAAATTGAAATCTTTTAATATGTTTTCCTTCCACTCAACTATTCTTTAAAATAACTAAGATCAGATAGCAGTCAGTTTATGTAGTTTATCCCCATTTTGCAAGATGTCAACAACACAGTTTTTCCTATGATTGTTCAGGCAAAATCTTTTGCTACTGAAATCTTTTTATTGGTCAAATGCATTTTTCTAATTCTATGAAGCTGAGTCTTGGATTTTCACATTACTTAAAACATATCACCTCATGTGTAACGGCTCTGTAGATTTAAACTCCAATTATGATTTTACTCGCTTATGAAATAGTGAAAATCTCATAGATGTCTATATTGGAGCAAAGTAAGCAAACTATTATATGAATGACAAATTCAAATACTGAAATTTAAAGTTTTATTTATTCAAATGACACTAATGTTACAAAAATATTTTTGTACAGCAGAGGCAGTGAAAACAAACTTTAGTGTGGAGTTATCTGAACAACTATAAGTGCAAACACAAAAACCACTTTCCACATAATTCAATAAATAACAACCACTGACCTCTGCCTTTTTGTCATTATGCAGCAGAATCTGCCGAGAGGCTCTGAGGCTTCGTGTCTGAAATCAGTCCGTGACACATCAGCTTTGACAGTTTTTCCTACGGGAGGCATTTAGAGTGCAGCTCACAGCTTGAAACCCGAGTGAAGAGCCACCACTCCACCTGTGAAGTTGAAGTACTGCACACAGAAGAAACCTGCATCTTCAATCATTCCTTTGAACTCCTCCTACAGAAGAGAAGGATTAAAAGGAGAATCCACAAAGTGACATGCTGTAAAGTTTCTGAGTTGAACTGCAGTTAAGCTTAACTTTGAAGCAAGTTTTTCTGATTTTAAATAAGTAAACATTTCCAGCATGATGTTTCTTCTTAATTTGCAAACATATTTTTTTTCTTCCAGAGAACAAACTGACTTTAAAATGTACTAGTGGGAATGTGGCCATGATGGTGCTTTCAGCGTTTACGACAAGACAAAACAGAAACATTTCCAGCTCTATTAAAATTATCTACAATCAATGTGTCAAAGCCAAATCCAAGACTATATTTCAATAAATGACAGTAAACCTGGAGGTTTGTTCACTTCAGTGTTGCCAAAACACAGAAATAGAATTATATTTCAAACCAGACGTTTACACAGAACTGTGCCTTAAAGAACTCGAAAGTTTTCAGAACAATTACATCATCATTTGGTCATCCCCTCATTGAATTAGTCTGTATGTAAACTTCTGATTTTTAAAACATCAATAAATCTGACATTTTTTCCTCTCTCATTATTGTGGTATTTAGCAAATAGAAATCATTTTTTGTCATTCCAACTGACCTAAAACAAAAAAAGCTTGGTCTGATTTAACTTTACACAGTGAGGAAATAACTCGGTGTATGTAAACTTATGCTTTTAACTGCATATATTATCCAGTACATGCCATCTGTTCCCTCAGTTTTATTAGCAGAGTGGAAAACGTACCATAAAGCTTAAAAAAACGTAACATTTAAAATGCATCAAAAATTAATTATTAATATTATGCAAACTTGGGACAAATGGTCAAATATCCTCCTAAGATTAAAATATTTACCTTTCTTAATGTCATAGTTTTAGTATTTACTCATCGGTCACAACACCACAAGTTCACAAAATAAGTATGAGCAGCAAATACTAATAAAATATAGGATAATCTTTTGAAAAATGTTGATAAGAATTACCTAAATAAAACAAATCTAAGAGAAATGGACAATTCTTTTACCTGATCAGGGAACTTGCGAATGCTCTCCACCAAATACTGATATGACTTCCAGTCTCCAGCGATCACCTCTCCTAAAACTGGGATCACCTGGAAGCTGTATGTATCGTAAAGTCTGAAAAGTGAAAAGAAGATAAACGTTATCATTTCAGCTCAAAAAAATTAAGCTCTAAATCTCTCAAATGGTTTAAACATCCAGCCCTGACGAAAGATTTAGAGCTTAACAGTATTATATTTAACAATGCGACTTACTTTGCAAGAACAGGATTGGTCACTTTGCTGAACTCTAAGCACATGAATCTTCCACCAGGCTTCAGGACACGCAGAGCCTCTTGAAGGGTCTACAAACAAGAATAAATAAATTATTAACAAGTTATTTATTAGAATAAATAATTTGTTAGCTTTTTATAAAATCTGTCAGTGTTTTGTTTAGTATCTTACCAAGACCTAGTTTGAGAACCACAGATCTAACTGAAAGTCCTGATCTCGAAGTGAAATTGTCTCTTTTTTTTTTTTTAATGAATGAATGTGCATTTATATAAGTGTTCTTTTGTCAGGGACCCAAAGAAATTATTCGATAAATAAGTTGGCTAATACCAAAAGTTTTTATTTGATTAGTTACAGTCAATATCTTATAAAAACAGATAAAAATTCGATAGAGGATTGAGGAATATAATCTGTAAACATTTTTCTACGCATTTAGATTTTTCCCACACCTCAAACATGGAAAATGCTAAAAGCAAATTCAGTTTTTCTAAGAATGTGCATATAAGTAGCATTTATTCAATAAAGCTCAAAAAGGACAATATATCCTAGAATAAGAATACAAATTTTAGGCATCCGAATCAGTTTTCCACATAAGATTAGTTTTCAGTTAATGCTTCAACTGTGGATAGCTTCACAAGACATAAGGCTTTAGAAACAACAAAGCATGTTTCCAGCAATCACACAACAAAACAGATTTTTTTTAGTTTTCATGATCACAAAAAAAAAATCCTGTGTGAAAAAAATGAACTTAGAAAGCCACAGCCATCATTTTTTCATATTCAGTTATGTTGCTGACTGACACCTTGTGTCACTATATGACAAAAGAGTGACTGCCCCCAAATTATCTCTTCATATTGTTTAGAGATGCAAAATAAATAGGAAATTGAAACTGAATTGAAATTGAGAAATAGTTCCTGCAAAAACGGGTTCAGATATGACATAAATTAGAAGCTGCTTTATTTCATAGCAAATCAAAACATAATATGGTATTAAGTACCAGCTGTAAAACACAGCATATAGATCACATCTGATAAGCTTTTCCCTAAAAAAAAATATCAATTTTAATCTTTCAATTTTCACTTGGTTTAAAATTTGCCATGAAAAAGAGGTAAAATAAATCTAAAAACCTGTTTTTAACTAATAGACTATACTCTTATGTGTTTAAAGTAGAGTTATTGAGTGCAATTTATCCAGTTTTTCATAATTTTCTCATTTACCTGATCGATACGAGTGACGTTTCGAATGCCAAAGGCGATGGTGTAAATATCAAACTGGTCATCATCAAAGGGCAGCTCCTCTGCATCTCCCACCACCCAGGACAGCCCTGGTACACAGAGGCAATCAACAAACAGCAGCTTTTGATCAGCCTTTCACAGTGCTACCTTTTATTAAAATTCTGATCTGCTTTTACGGAAATCACACCAACTCAACAGCTGCACTTGTCTGAAGCCTACCTGATGTGATGCCCATGCTGTCCGCTCTCTGTTTGCCCACTTTCAGCATCTCCTTGTTGATGTCACAAACGACAGCCCTGGACTCCTGGGGTCTGTCATCAGCGGGATACTTGTCAGAAATGTCCTGCCATGATGGGGTCTGGCTCGAACCCGTTGCTCGGCACTTCCGTCTCTCTTGCTGATACAAAATGTAGTCCAGGAAACGAAAAGAAATGTCGCCTGGGGGAGGAAAAAGGCACAAGATGCAAATATGATGCCAGCATAGGATTCAGCTGGATGATCAGCAAACTTGTGTCTACCTGTTCCACCGGCCACATCGAGGAGCCGAGCGCCAGGCTGCGGGTGCATGACGTGCAGCAGCATGTCCTTCCACAGCCGATGAACGCCAAGGCTCATGGCGTCATTCATGACGTCATATTTCTGCGCCACATTCTCAAACACCTTGTAGACTGAAATTAAAAACAAAAAGGACAAACTGTTACAGTAAAAGCTTCAGCAACTAAATAAAAAAAAACACAGATTATGGAGAGTTTTGCCATATTACCATGCTAGCTAATCATAATGAGCAAAGTGTCAGAACCAAGGCTAAAGAAGAAGTTACATCTAAATGAAAGAACTAATAAGCTGCCTTTTGCATTACGTTATATTTCTTTTTTTTTCCACAGGAACAAGCTTTAATCCTTGGTTTTAGCCAACAAGCCTTAAGTTGCTATTTTAAAACTACAGAAATGTTCAGTCAAACATTTCCCATTGAAAGCTCATTAAACTTGTTCAAATCATTTATCATTCTTACATCACATTTGTTGTTTGGGGGTTGGGGAGAGTATGCAGTTACATGCTACTTTTTGTTTCAGCTCTCATGATTTTAAAGTACTTTATAAATAAAGTTGGTAGGTCATCTGACCTTTGTGTTGTGACCGTTATTCTATAAACGTCTTGCCTTCTGCATATGAATATGATCATAATACTCTATGTTTTGTTTACTTAGGTACTTTTCATTAAGTTATGCTTCAGTCAGTCAATTGAGAATTGGAATAATTTAACTGATTTTAATAATAAGTACTTTGTAAATATAAAGTATTTTAACTTGGTTATCTTGTATTCAGCTTCTATGCACCACAAATCTGGAACAAACTTCCAGAAAACTGTAAAATAGCTGAAACACTGAGTGCCTTTAAATCTCGACTAAAACCCCACCTGTTTAGAGTTGTATTTGAAACGTAATCATTTATGAATTTAATGAATGTTTTGATTGTTGATTCTGTTGCATGACTCTGTTTTTATGTTTATGATGTAAAGCAC
>CAEGAE010011986.1:0-22241 GCA_903067095.1 Girardinus metallicus | reverse complement strand
TATCATCAAGTAAAACTTATCTGATGTTACAGTGGAAACTTAGTTTTCCACTGTAATATGAGATTTAGTCGTTTGTGCTATGTACACCACCGAATAAATCTTATAAATTTTAAAAAGATTTAAAATAGTAAAGAGAATTAGACATTTTTTCCCCTTAAAATAAGGAATTTTGTCAATAAAAAAATGTGTAGGAACCCTGTAAAAAAAACACAAAAAAATCTGATTTTTCTGTACAGGACCAGAAAAAAGCATCACACTGCTTCATATTTTATTTAGTTTTGTTTCAGTCTGTGAGTTTAATTTAGTTTTGTTTCAGTCTGTGAGTTTAATTTAGTTTTGTTTCAGTCTGTGAGTTTAATTTAGTTTTAGTTTTGTTTCAGTCTGAGTTTTAGTTAGTTTTGTTTCAGTCTTTGAGTTTTATTTAGTTTTAGTTTTGTTTCAGTCTGTGAGTTTTATTTAGTTTTAGTTTTGTTTCAGTCTGTGAGTTTAATTTAGTTTTGTTTCAGTCTGTGAGTTTAATTTAGTTTTATTTTTGTTTCAGTCTGTGAGTTTAATTTAGTTTTAGTTTTGTTTCAGTCTGTGAGTTTAATTTAGTTTTGTTTCAGTCTGCGAGTTTAATTTAGTTTTAGTTTTGTTTCAGTCTGTGTGTTTTATTTAGTTTTGTTTCAGTCTGTGTGTTTTAGTTAGTTTTGTTTCTCAAACTGACCAGAGACTAAACATTTCCTTTTCCAGATGTGGATCTCATTAATTCAGAATAATTCAATGTTTTGTGAATAATTTTGATGTTGAACTGAATAAAATGTTGTGGTTTTACCTGAATTTTGGTGCCACAGAGGAAGAATTTATCTTTTTGGATGCTGTAACTCGGCGTAGATGTCAATGTTATTCTTGGACTTGCACCACTGAGCGCAAAGAGAATCACAGAAAAGGATTTGACAGACAGGTAGCTGCTGAACCTACGAATCTTTTCTCTTTCCACTGGCTTCAATGTTTCATCATCTGCTGTGTTATTCAATTTGTCATCCAGCACAGGTGAAACAAATAAAACTGGAGATTCGGCAGCAGGAATTTAGGTTGAATCTTTTAGCATAAACCAAATATGACTCCGCTGTACAATAAATCAATTCTATCTAGAGTTTTTCTTTCTTTTCTACTTTTTTTTTTAGGTAGTATAAAAATAATCTTCTTACAATCTCAATCTAGTAATATTTATTTGTTCTGGCTTATAGAAAAACACATTTAAAGTGAGTTTTGGAGTCTTACTTTTCTTAGGAATACATTAATCCAAATGTAAGTGGTTTTTAAGGGGAAGGAAAACCTTACTGAAAATGACTGGTGTAAAATGCACATAAATTATTTTAAAAAGTCTCCACTCTTGTGCAAATCAAAAACACTAAAAGCAGTAATAACCTGCTATAACATCGTTTGGGAATATATTCCATTTGTAGATATTTTTGGCATGTTTTCTACCTGATTATGCTCACCGGTCTGAAGCAAAAGGTATCTGGTAAAAAGCAGATGCACACAGATCATTTTAAACTCTTAAAAATACGTTTTACATTTATATGTGCAAGTAGATATTTTAATAAGTTGTTTAAAAAAGCTATTTTTATGAGTGTAGCCTGGTAAATGGAAACCAATAAGCTTAGAAGTTGCTTTCATGCAGGTCTGCTGCCTAAGTCAGTCATAGAAGTTTTATTGTGATAAATTATAAGAAATTTGACTTATTGTTGTTTTGATAAATTCCAGTTAATGACTTTTAAAACCCCTGAAACTGACTGAGTTTTTGGGATTGTCAGTTACAACTCTCTCCCCTGAAATGTAACATAAATTTACTGAAAAACTTTGAAAGTGAAACATAAATTGCTGAGTTGTCTCCCACACTGCTCCTTCAGACTAGCGGCAGCAGCAAATAGCAAACACCTGTTGGAACTGCGCATCTGCTGCGCTTATACGAACTACTCACACCTAAGAGCATTGTAAACGGCATAATGGAGGCGCATTGTGATGATGAACAGAAGGCGGAGCGTCGGAAAGTGTCTTAAAGAGACAGATGCCAAATTTCAAAGCATCAAAAAAACATTGATGTTAATTTAAGGATTTTTTCACACCTGTTAGTGAGATAGATATGGGACCAAAATTGCAACATTTGTTACATTTTCAGCTTTCATACTGCATTTTGTCAAACAAACCAAACCCTTTGAAAAGCCTGTTCACCTCCTCGCCTGTGGGGGCGCTGCACCAAGACCCACTAACGGAAATTGCACAAAAACCTCTGAAGACACTGAGCGCAACTTTCTTCTTCAAGAAATGCAAACAAAAATGTATTAACATCAGATTTTAGCAGGTGTAGGATTTCTTTTTTTATTTTAGTGAAAGAACACGAGTCATTTCTCCCGCTGGCGCTAGGCTAACGTGTTTGTTTTGGTTGTATTTACCCAGAATGCCCTGCACTGCAGTCCACTTCCTGCTTTTGGATTGGTTTCCAGTCTGCTTTGCGTTTTTATATGCATTGGAACCGCTCTAGAGTTCACTTCAATCAAACAGACCGAGTTCTTTAAGTGGACCAGAATTCATTTACATCAAAGGAACCAAACCTTATAGCCGAACGGATCGGAGTTTAATTAAAACAAGGCCAGTGTGAACGCACCCCAAGTTATTTTTAAAAACAACTACAGGTAACAGAGCTACTTAATTGTGCTATAAAATGGCTCCATGTGCCTGGAAATCTCATAACACCCCTGTTTAAATAAAAAGTCTGACGCTATCACTTGTCAGTCGCCTCTTTGCGGCAGAAGGATTCTGTCTGTCGGATCCGCTGGACCCGGGAGCCTGGCGGGTCGTTATGGCTCAGAGGTTTCTTTGTGGTAAAATACTGGTTCTAATATCACGCTCCACAACACACTCAATACCCTGCAGTTTCTTCCTCTCATCTTTGTTGCTCAACTCCTGCCACTATACACATGTTCCTCTTGTTCGCACACCAAAGAACAATGTCAGCTGAGGAAATACTTAATTTTAGCACTTGGAAATCCTATGATTCTCTTTTTAAAAAGAAAGAAAAGTTTCTGCTCCTGTCTTTGATATCATTGTTGTGGTTTAAGACGTTTTATGTGCGGAGACTTTTCATGCCTGAACTGCTCTTCACCTGGTCCCTTCTGTGATAATGTTCAGACTAATTAAACTCTCTTGTAATTGGAGGGGAATTTCTCAGTCAGTTTCGACTTTAGCTCTGTCTATTTCATTCAACGATCGATTCATGTTTTTTTCCTCCTAATAGCACTAAGACTTCCTTTGAAAGCCAAATGCATAATGTACAGAGCAGGTAAACACTTTTTGAAACCACTTATAAAGGAAATCATTGATAAAATGTTGCTTTTTTCTCACAGTTTTTATTTACAATAAGGTGAATTTACTAAAATTACAAAATTTAGGTACATTTACAAAGTACATTTTTTGCTGAAATAAATTTGTTTTGCTTTTGCGTGGTCGTTTTTACTACTAAATAAACCCGACTAATGTGCAAAAGAAGAATGTTGACATCACACAGCTAGGCCTGTCACAATAAACAATCAATTACTGTGAATAATAAATTAAAGGAGCTCAATAATTTCCATTTGAATGATTTATCATGTTTCTCCTTTCTTTCTTTCTACCAAAACGTGGATAACAAAAGTCTTCAGCTTGGTGTTTTGGTCTGAACTAGCCCTTTGCTTGAAGGACAGTTTTGTTTACAGGAACTTCATAATTCATTTTATTTGTTGTTTTTCTGTTTTGTTTATTTATTCTGGACATATAAAATGTCTTCCAGTTCCAGTGTTAAATGTTCATTAGAATTTAAAGTTTATTGATATTTGAGAATGTGTTGTCCCAGTGCATCATAAGCCTGGCGGGCCACCAGGCTTTACTTGCACCCTGCCAAACAGCATTGTTTATTTATTTGTTGTTTTTTTTTCATGCACCAGTAACAACCAAAGACGGGTTAAAGAGTGGTGAAACGGCTGGAACACAGTATGGTTAGTATGTGAACACACAGGGAGAATAAGGTCAGACGTCTTTTATTTTTATTTTATTTAATTCACCCAGACTCCGTAACCACTTCCTGTCTTCACTGGTCTACACGCTAATAACTTAATCTAATAAAATGACAAGTCACAGATAAAGGATCCAAACATTTTGGATACTTTAATTAGGATAAAATAACCCAAGTCCAAAAAATGTATATTTCTTTTAATTGTATTTCTTTATGTTTGCCCTTGGTATTGTCAATTACCTAGTTATATTTTCAAATTTCCTGTCATCTTTAAACATTTTTCACTCAAACTGCCCTAGCACCCAAACTACCACCAGGCTCAGCAAGTTTTCTGGGAGAAATATTTAGATGCCCTATATGCTTTAATTGCTGACATATGACTGTGTGATTGGTTAACTCATAATTTGTGTTAAAGAAGTGAAACATGTATGTAATGAAGTACCTTGAGTTCATATTAATTAAACATCTATCATTAAATATTTGTAAAACTGTATTGCCCAAGACATTTGAACTTGAAAATGATTTTTATCACTCTAAATGGTTTAGAATATCTTCCTCTTCTAGCCTTTTTCTACACTGTTTTCTACCTCCTAGTGGAAAAAATGCATGTGGAGACATGGGGAGGCAATTAAAAAGCTACATTTTAAACCTTAAACCCATTGTCACCAAAACAAGTCCTGACATGTGAAACTTCCTCGCTCATTTATGGAGCAGATTTGATCGGACCAAGTTGCCAGTAAATGGCTGCATCTCAGCAGGCTGAGGTTAATATTTATTGTACTCTGCCCAGAAAGTGGCTCATGATGTCCTGGACTAACCTGCTGCTGACAAATGAGCAGAATCCTGCAGAGCCAATGTCATCCACGGTGTTTGACACTGTCACAGTCCTTCTGCCAGACGGGAATGTGTCCCACCTTAAATAGCCTGACATTGCAACTGTATTTGTCACCTGGCGTGGGTGTGCTTGTGTATTTACAAGAAGGGTCCGGCCTTTTCCTGGCTTCAGTCTAAAAAGTGCGCGACTAAAAGTCAGGTCTTAAATGGTAATCTTTTTACAGGGATGACAAAATTTTAAATAAAAAAAAAATCACTGCGGTTTATTTTTTATCTTTTATACCATGAAACTAATGGTAAGACGTTATGAATATCTTATTTATATTTCAGTTTTACAACAAAGTACTAGAGGCATACTAAGAAAAGTAAGATTCAAAAAAATTTACGAGAATAAAGTCATGAAATTACAAGAATAGTCATAATATGAGAATAAACTCATATCAACTTATTCTTGTGTATTTATTAAAGCAGTGGACTACTTAGATAATGGGATTTTAGTCTGGTCAGTTCTGCCTATTTTGAGCTCCTTTCAGAGTGAGCAGATTTAGGGCGACTTGTCACTTTAAACCCAAATAAACGGCTGCAGGCCACGTCCACCAAACTCAACGTTTAAACTCGCACATAAATAACGGCTGCTAACAGACGCGCAATTACACAACCCTACATCTTTGAAAAACAAAACTAGAGCCTCCTGCACAACCAACAAGAATGCAGTAAGTAATTTCTGGATGGCAAGTCAGCAAAAAAAAAAAACACTTGTTTTTTTCCATCAGCCATTGTAGAGTGCATAAAGTGGTAAAAACCAACTGAGCAAATGACTTGGGTAACACTTTGACACTGTCATAAACACAAAGGAGTCTTCATGGATGTTTGACTGTTATGAAATTTAAAATTAAGATTTGGTAAATGACACTTTAAAAGCAAAGTTGCATTAAAACTTGCATTAAGTCCACTAAAAGTGTCAACTTTGCATTAAAAGTGTCATTATTTACCGAATGACTACAATAATAAACATTCATGAAAACTCCTTCATGTTCATGACAGATGTTATGTCATGTTTATGACAGTGTCATGTCAGTCTTATACACACCGCTTTGAATAAAGTGTTACTATGTCCTGGAATGCAGCTTAGGTTGCTGGGTGACGGGCGGAATTTTTCTGGGGTTGCTAGGTAACGGGCTGGGCTGAGCTGTGCTTACTAGGTGAAAGGTCAGTGCCTGCTGATTTGTGACATTACATTTGGAAGGTTTTAGAAAAGGGTTATTTTCCAGATGCCAGAAAACATCAACTTATTGCCAAAAGCCGGTTTTTATTGCTGTTTTTAGAAGCAGTAAAACCCCGAATAGAAGTACAAAATGTGCGTAATGCATCTATTTTAAAGCAAAACTTATGTAGAGATGTAGGTCTAATATCAATATCTGAGGAGAATGTTAGATAAAATGCCCGTGTACATAATGTTTTATAATAAACAATGAATTGAAAGTACTGACCCATTTCAAATGCCTCAGTACGGTGTGGATTATACCGTCCTCGGTGGAACCTTTATGCGTACTGATCGAAGGAGGCCAGTAGGCTGAATTTAATGTACAGAAGAACAACTTATACTTCATGACAACTTGAGTCGGAGCGACTGGTCTGTAGTCATAAAGGGTGTCGGGAATCTTTTCTTTGGCACAGAGACGACGCTTTTGGACTTTATGGGCATGGTGGCTTTTTCTGCTTTCCAATCCACTCTGCATAACTGTGGCATTCAGGATGTACAGAAACAGGCAATAAGAAGTACATTAAGAAAATAATCTTCTCACTGTAAATATTTATTGTTCCTCTGGGATCAATAAAATAGTTCTGAGTTTGAATTGAATAGCTTAATTACACCTAGAATTATGTTTTCAAGTCTATTGAAATACGTTAGAAACCAAGATTGGAATATCTCGTCAGACCATTAAGATATAGGTTTAATGTTAACAATTTCTAATACCTTAAACTATTAGGCATTTTTATTCTGATAACCAAGCTTCATCAGAACAGATTTCGTAATTTATTGATTATGTATTATAAATTTCACGTTTATTTCAGAAAATCCTGTTTTCCAACACGTTTAGGTTTAACATTTCAGTTATTTTTGTGTACAAGTTAGTTAAATGCTCAACTTTCGGCTCACATTTCTTCAGACTTTGCATGTGTGATAGTTTCAGAGGCGTGTTGCTTTCTCCAAAACAATAGTGTGCAGCAAATTATAACGATAAAAATAATAAAACATTTAAGAGGCAACAGTATTTTCAAAGAAGATGAATAACTGGAACGGAGAAAGATGCTGCTTGCAGCTCTGCACTGAATATTTCAGGAGCATTTCAGTTCAGTACTGACAAAGCTTTTTTATTCTGTGTTTTATCTCCTCTTGTCTGACCTTACTTGTTTTTTTATATGTTCTTGAAGTTAAAGTAGTCCCAAAGGATAAGTAACATCATTTGTTTTTGCAAGACGGAATGTGTGAGGATGATAAGCCACTCTCGGTTTTACAATAAACCTTCATGAGACGGAGTATTTTTCTAATGTCCAGTGTCACCTTAACCTTGAATTATTGGAATTCATTTTTAAGATAAGAGCAAAAATTACCAATGCATGATATGGCAACCCAGACAGGTGGAGGTTGTCTTAGAAAATAAAAAGAATACATAAATGAACAAAAACAACTATTGCTATTCTGGGTTGCATACAGGAGTTAATTGAATTTACAACAGCATTTGTTTTCTAGCCATATTGCATTAGAAATAGCTTTATCCTTCCTGGAATAGCATATTTATTGTATTGGTAATAGATTTAGTGCAGAACAAAATTATTTTCAGGTTACAGACAAAAGTTCAATGTATTTTATTGGGTATATGTGTGACGGTTTACTAATTTTTCTGATTGGTTGCCAATCAAATTCATCAATCTGCTTTGCTCCTAAAGCTAGCAAGACATGGAAAGGTTTCTGATGAGAAAAAGACACTGCTGCAAAAAACCATACAAGCTGTGGAAATTAAGTAAAATTTGATGAGATTAATACTAAATATTACATATTTTCTTATGATAAAAAGGAGATTGTGATAAAAACTTGTATTATCTGGTAAACTTGTATTTTCCACCACAGAACTCATGAACATGTAAAGGTAGATCATTCCTTAATGTTAGTGAAAAACTTAGTTTCACTGGCAAATTATTTCACTTTTGGGAAAATGTCTCGTGAGTAAAATAATCTGTAATCAGAGGTGGGTAGAGAACCCAAAAACATATTTTTACTCAAGTAAAAATAGCCATCCAAAAAATTATTCAAGTAAGAGTACAAAAGTATTTGGTAAAAAGTTTACTCAAGTACTGAGTAGCTGATCAAGTTATCAATCATTTGATATTTTTAAAAATTTCCGTCATCAGGCGGACCAAAATATGAGGTTAAGTGGAAATTTAGGTATTTTAAGGACAGAAATTACTTTACTTATATTGTCATAAGTAACAAAAAATAAAATCAGGCAAAAGAAAAATTTTCAAAATCAGTTTTTTTAAATAAAAAACTTATAAAACCTTAAGAGAAATGGCAGGTTTGTGTCTGGTGAATTTTTGGTTAAAACATGTTTGTCTTTCATTCAGTGGGCAGAAAATTCAGAAATTTTACTCAACTAAGAGTAGAAATACTTCATAATAAAAAGTACAGTGTAGTAAAAATACTCCTAAAAGTTTGTTTCGTTTTTTTTTTTTTAAAAAAAACTTACTCAAGTAAATGTAATTGAGTAAATGCCCAATATCCAACTCTGTCTGTAATTAAGTAATTATTTCCCTAAAACAAGCTCCTGTATCTTGCTGAAAAGTTATTTAGAAGTTAGTTTTGCCTTATTTTAGGTGTACTAAGATATTTTAACTGGAAACTAGACCAAAAGTTTGTAAAAGTTTGTGGTTTTGCAGTGCTCAGATTCTCCAAACCAACATTCCAATTAAGAATGTGTGGCAAGTGTTAAAAAATATGTTCACAGTCTTTCCATACAATAAGGCTAAGCAACAAATCAAAAAATTATATTAGGAATATTGCTGAATGACCATCAGTATCTGATGTGGGGGAATTATTTTAATGCTGTCTTTGCAGTACAGTAGAAGCGACTGCTGATGTGCAGAAGCTTTCATGAGGACATATTCTCTTTTTCAGGGGAAGTTATTCCCTCACACACACACACCAACACACCTACTGTTGGCCCCCAGGCAAGTCCAATTGTGATGACAGGCACGGCCACCATTATAAGCTCCAGTATGAAATTTAATAATCTCATATCAGCTGAACTCAAGCATAAAGGACAGTGAAGGGGAAATAACCTCTTTTTCTATCAATATTCAGAATGGGACTCAGCAGACACAGAACTGTAGAAAATGTGAGTTGAATGTCCTGTGCTTTTTTTTCTTTTTACTCAATATGGATATGTGAAATGTTGATATGAAATCTGAAGCCTGACCCTTTATTTATTTCTCCATTCTTTTTCTATACCCACTTGTCCTTGCAGGGTCATAGGCGTGTGTAAGTGTGTGTGTTGTTTGCCCTGCAATGAACTGTGGACCTGGACCAAAGGTAAGCTGGTAAAGATGACAGATGGGTGGGTGGGTGGATATCTGCATTCAAAAGATCTATAGCTGCGTTTCCATTACAAGTGTGTGCAAAACTTTGTCAATATTCCACTAATGTTGAAGAACTGTAGTAACATCCTGTTGCTGATCATGTAGCTGGTGTGATGTGAAAAAAGCGTTTCCATTGCAGTTTTCTGAAATAAACCAATTCGGTCCTAGCAGAACCCCACCTTATCTTAGCGCCAAAATGTTTTATTGAAAAACGAGAAAAAAAATGTAACAACCAAATGTCATTCTTCTTTTGTAGAATATGTAATTAGATCCTAGTGTTTATAAGTAATTTGTCCTTAATCGATTTTCAACAGATTTTTTTTTGTTACTTGTTTCACTTCGGATACAGATAGCTGGAAAAAATACTCTTGATTATAATTTTTTAGTAGTTTTAAAACAGTAACTTTTGAAAACTTTGGTGTTTGCTAATTTTATAACAGATTTTTAACGCTTAACTTACAGAATATTCATCATTCTGGTTAGAAACACTCCTAAAGGTGAATTGGTAAATTGTCATACCATAACGTGTCAAGGTGGCATAAGTAAAAGACAAAAACAAATGAGTGACAAAAACAAAAATTCAATCAATAAGCTCTTTGTCCTGCTGGGAGGCGGCATTACTGGATTAATGGCTCACAGTCAAAAGATAAACAGAAACATTGTTTTGATAAGAAAATTGTTTTCCTTTTGTTCATGTGTTTGCGTTGCCTTTACATCGGGGAGCATGGTCATGTGAATCTGTTTACATATTAACGGGCAAAGAAATTTCAATATCAAAGGGGAGCAGTTGACTGTATAAGTGAGTGAATAATTGAGATGGACTCTACTGAGACTTTTTTTTGTAATATCAGCCTACTGTGACTAACAGCAGGTGAGAAACTAATAAATACAAACAGCATATTGTCCCAGAAACAGCTGCCTAATTCTGTTCTCATTTATTTTAAAAGAACAAGTTGACCTAGCATATATTTGAGTATAAATGTAAACACCGGAGCCTGGCTAATTGGTACTGGCAATTACAAATCTGCACATTTACTGCTAATCCTGATATTTGGAAAAAAGAGGACAGGGAAATTTATTAGTGGGCAGATTAATAAAATGTGTTACTTTTTTATAAAGGGAATGCAAACGAAGTAGGTCAAGCAAAGGAGACATGAAAGGTTTTAATGGTTGCATACATGCTATATAAAAATGTATGCATGAAGAAATTTTCTCTTTGCAACTACGTCACTAAATCATTAGAGGCGCTATGACGGACGTCAGAAGTAAGGGACGGGAGTGTTGAACAGAGCGACTGAAATTGTTTTCCAAAGTTGTTTTTTGCCAGGTTATTCATGGTTTCTACCTGTTCGAGTCGAGCTAATCTGTCTGTGACCGTAACACAGCCGGTCGGGGCTCATAGACGGCGGTATTTACAAAAGTTGGAAACAGCTAAGCTGAGAAACCGACCCGCACCTCCTCCCTCCTGACGTGTTGATCAAATGACCGACTTTGCCTGAATTCATACCATCTGATTTATATCACTATGTCATAAACGGCGTTTCCTCTTAAACCGAAGCAGCCTTAAAAACGTACAAAAGACGAGATGCTAACCAGTTTTATCCATACATGCTAGGCTACATGACGGTGTGGCACTGTCTCCATGGTTACCACTGGTTAGACGCGCACCTTCTCCATAACGCAATATAGAAGATCTTTGTAAGTACACAGACTTATAAAGTATATGAACGTTAGCCTTCTTGCCATGTAAAAAGGCGTTCGCTGCAAATCCGCCATTAAACCGACGGCTGCCAGTCATTATGAGTAACGGCTGCTCTCCATATTCTTTCCGTATTAAGTTATACGACAACATGAAAAGTTTGGTTTCTATCCTTGTCTGTTTATGTAGCAACCCATGGACATTTTTTAAGGTGAAATAAACTAAACACAAGCGATATTAGGCCACCAGATATCTGGCTTTTGACAGGCTTTAAAGGAACTAGGTTGGTTTAACGTCCATCGTGGCGGAGCGGGCAGATTTCTGACGTCACACGTCACTAGTCCCTCTCTGTTAAATAACATGCGTACAAAAAAAAAATCAGCTGTTGAGTCTCATTCCTGCAGATCTAAAATAAGTTATTAGCATAGACAGACTGCTGTACAAACAAGAGCACAACACTGGTCCTTAGCTGCTCAGAACAATAAAACCTGTTAACAATTCTGGCTCATCTAGCGAGCGAAAAATAAATCCCTCAGGACTTTGGTTGTGATTCAACACACCAAAGCGGGCACAGTCAGATGCTGGGGATCAAGCCAGCAACTGTTCAATTATTCTTTGAATTTCCTCACATTTCTGCCAGCCACTAAGCTCTTCATCCCCAAATATATCCGCTTTTACTCTGCTTCTACCAATAACTTTGTTTTGTTTTTATTTCATTGTGTTGACCAAAGCTGAACAGGAAGGTGAATGAATGAAAGAAACGAGCAAGAACTCCTCGACAATCAGTGGATGCCGAGAGGTTTATATGAACCGCACCGCTTGATTAAAACGCTTCAGAGCCAGTCTTTATTCGATAAATGGCGATAAATGAACAATTTCATTTGATCCGTTGTTGTACAGAGACCGTTTAAATATTGTACAATCTGGCTAAATGTAACAAATCTGCACATAAATGGATGAGCACATTTCCTAGCAACAAATGAAAGAAATAACAATAAAGAACTGACGAAATAGAAACAAAAAAGAAGAAATCTGCAACCAGCATAAAGCAGTTAGCAGTTTACCTCTGAGTGACGTTTACATTTAAGCAAAAATAAACCTTTCCTCTGTAACTTCTACTATGTTTCCTATCTGATAACTGTCAATAAAGAGAAATATGACCACAAAAGAAACTGCTAACATCTAAACTTTTAGCGCCTTGCATCACTAAACTATAACAAATGTGCCCTATATAATAAAAAACCCTCAAGCTAATTTTATATTTTTCTCAAAACCTACCAGCCACCTCTTAAATTCCTCAAATTTTGCTGAATATTTTGCAGGTGTGCGTCTGTGTCTGCTGAATTTTTGGTTAAAACATGTTTGCTTTTCATTCAGTGGGTAGAGTAAGAGTAAAAATACTTCATAATAAAATTACTACAATAAAAATAAACAGTACAGCATAGTAAAAATACTCCTTTTCAAAAAAAAGTTACTCAAATAAATGTAATTGAGTAAATGTAACTCAGTTTGGAGCTTTCAACTTTTGTGCACAGAATTCACAAGTGACATGATGCATTCAAGGCTTGCGAAAAGCTGGGATATCTGAGAATTAGAATTGTAATGGGGGGTTCAATGCAACATAAAAGCTTGAATATTTGAAATGCAGTATTTTTGTTTGGCCCAGTCGGCCAAAACCGCTAAATTAAAGACATGCACTTACATTAAAGTTACCGGATTCTAAAAATGTGAACTTTATTGGCTGCACTGCTGAAATATACTAATTTAAATGAGAATGTTTTTTTTTCTTTCTTTGGAAAAATAAAAAACTCTCTGAAAACTAAGGAGAGCATCTCTATTCATAAATTCATATAGTCTGTGTAGCAGCTGAGTCCCTCTGTGCTCAACGTTGTGCCGTCTTATTCTGTGGGTGTTAATCCGCATTACAGGCCAACATCACCACCTAGTGTAAGGAGTAGGAACAGGCCAGACCATTGAAGACAACGGCTTGTCTTCAGTGACCCATTTTTGACATGGAAACCCCCTTTTCAAATATTTTTTTTCTAGGAAACACTCAACCTTTGGAGAGATTGTTTAATATTTGAGTAATGTTCATTTATTCATTAAAAAAACAGTTTAACAGCTTTTCTAAACCAACTGAAATAATACAGGAAACTCAATTTGCAGAAATAAAACTAATCCACTGAAATACTAGTCATGTGTGATAAAACATCGATTCAAGAAAACAACACATGACCTGACTGTGACATTTCCCTCCCAAATGGATTAAAGGCAGTGGAAGTAGCTGGAACCAGGATGATGCTGCCAAAATAAAAGCTCAGCTACACAGAGCGTGAGAGTTAAAAAGAAATGTAACTTTACACATCACTGAAATATTTTATATCGTGTCCAATATAGCAAACGTCAATACAGAAAGAAAAATGAAGAGCAAATGGTAGGAAGACAGATTTTAAGTCATTAACAAAATAAAAATTGCAAGAGCAAGAAATAGTCTAAAAAGTGAAAGAGTTGAGGAAGAAGAAGCAGGAAGATTGAGAAAAGAAAAGAGCCTCTTGCAGAAGCCCAAGGGGTATCCTGCTATCCCAGAATGCTCTGCTCTAACCTACTTTGGTATTTCTGTTTCTGTCTTTGTCTCTGCAGCGCTCTGAGTGGGCTACAGCTACCCAGTACACACCGTATTTGAACGGGTTTGTAGGTGTGTGTGTGTGTGTGTGTGTGACCAAATTAAACAAAGACCACACATTTGTGAGGCTTTAGGAAGAGCAAATCCGCAAACTTTTGATGATTACCGTCCCTATTTTTAAGTGCTTTTAAGCTCTGCATTGGTGTGTTTGTAACTGCGTCCTTAAAATGACTCAGTCCAAGTGTAGCCTATATATCTGAGTGTGTATCTATGGGTGAATGAGTTTGTGGATTGTATAACCGAGTGTGTGTGAGTGTTGTGAGGACTCAGTGGGCAGCGCAACGACCAGCTCAGCAACTCCGTTACCATGGAAAACATCCATCCAGCTCAACTTTCCTCCTCATATTAATGATTTAAATCGGCATCTACTGACTTATTAATATATATTTCATCATTTTTGTTGATTTAGCTCATATTAATTCCTCAGTATTGGTGAAAAAAATACTCATTCCATTGGTAGACTATTTCACTTATAAAATGGGAAAAATATCTTGTTATAAGTGAATTTATTTGCCTTTATCGTCAATATTAAGGAATTATTTACTTAAAACAAGCTCCTATATCTTGCTAGTTGTGTCTTATTTCAAAGATACTAAGATATTTTAACCAGAAACTAGACCAAAGATACTTAAGAGTTTGTGTTTTGTTTTTTCAAATGAAAAAGAAAACTTTAAATAATTCCTAGTTAAAGTTTAGTTTCAATAAACAACAGTGTGTCTCAAATTGAGCATAAAATGTTCAGAAAAATTACATTTTAATTCACTCACCTGTGTGAAGGAGGTTAACTAAATTCTACTTTATTCCAACAATATTTTTCTTTTTTCCTGACTGATATATACAAAAAAACCAAGCAGAATCCCCTTTTACAGTGCATGCAAGGTGAGACTGTATTATGTGATAAATAGTGACACACAGCCCTGGAATCAGGGCTCCACCTGCTGCAAGCCCAGCAACACAGACACAATTATACTTGTGTTTTAGAGCACACGCTCTGATTCTCTCATGCGATGTGATAATAGTAAAAACACGCCGGCGACATACGATTTACACATTAACGCATGCAAGCCTTCTGTTGTAGGTTGGCTTCACGACAGGAACGCTCAGATTTACTGCATTTATTCTAACAAAAGGGGAACTCGAACCGGTGGTTAACATCATTCCAGCAGTTTCTGCCTGTGTATGTTAAATGAAATACAGTAAATAATCTGAACAAACTACAAGTCAATGGCTCCCAATCAGCAGTTAGCTGCAGTTGTACATTTCTTGCAATTAACGTTAATAAAATGTCAAGCAGCAGCAGGAGGCTGATGATGTGAGAAGTTGCAGATCGCTACTGGAGCCTACACTGTTTGGGTTTGGGAAACTATCATTGGAAACCGCAGCATTAAACCGGATAACGGCTGAGGAGACACTAAGATGAGTCACCCTGTCCTTTTCTAATTCATGCATACACTAAAACTGCTTGTGCTTCCAGGAACAGCTCTGCAGCAAGTTCTAAAGAAATCTGAGCAGCCAAAAGATGTCAGAGATGTCCTGTTGATGTGTGGGAACAATCAGCACCGCTGAGGAGCCTGGAAAGCGTCAGCCTGATCCCACCCTGGAGCTTTGTGAGAATGTCCATGGGCATCCTGTGCAGCGTGCGTGTGTGTGTGCGTGTGTGTGTGTGTGGGGGCGGACAGAGAAGCTGAGTTGTCGCGTTGGTCAGAACATATCTGCATATTCATAATCAAGCAACATACAAATCAGGTGAGCAGAAATAAAACTTCACGAGCAAATTGAGAAGCAGTAATGGTGTTGTGCTAAGGACGGCAGCAGAAAGCTGCACAAACTTGGAGAGATAAAGTGAGAGTGCAAGAGGAAAGACACAATGGCAGAATATGAGAGAGAGGGAGAGAGAAAGAGTGGTAGGCAGGAGACTGTGTGGGCTGACTTTCTCTCTCCCGGGTGCTATGGAAACCTACAGAGCTGCAGCTCATCAGTGGAGAGGAGGAAATAAAGACAAAAAGGTAGGAAGATAGAGAAGAAATGAGGGAAAAATAACCATAGTTTCATGTAGGGAAGCACCGATTTCCTTAATTTTGAGAGAGCGGTAATTGTATGACGCTTACATGTGAAGCAGATCTTATCTACTTCACCAAATGTCTACAAAAATTAAAAAAAATTAGCCACTGTCCTCTTCTGCTCTCCTGTGAGAGAGGTTTGACTGACAGAGCAGCCCATCAGGTCATGTCTGCACGTTCGCAGCTAACAATAGTCACCCCACTTATGCTAACTAAGCCACTTTCTTGCCATCTCAAACAAGAAAAATTGATATCGGCCAGTCAGGCTTTTTAAAGATCGGTAATCAGCCAGAAAACTGCAATCGGTGCACCCGTAGCTACACAGCTGCTGATTAAATCTAACTAAGGTTGTTTTTTTGTCTAGTATAATTAATTTTCCACATGAAGCATTTGGAAGTTTGTGAAACTTTACATAGATGCAGATTTACATGTTTTAATGGGCACACAAAACCTTCTTATAGGCTAAATAACGTGGAGGTAAGCGGTAAAGGAATTGCATAAATGATGGGTTAGTTTGCTGTCTAGTTAAATTCAATAAACAAATTGAATTTGTTTATTGAATTTAATCATGAAGTAATCATAGTAAACTTCATGATTACTCTGCTTCTTTGTATCAAACACATTTCTCTGCAGCTAAACGTGTAGTTAAATTCCCAATAAAGCTCTTAAAAGTCATGCATCTTATAATGTTTTCTGATGATAAAAATAAATCCAAAAACGTGATAAAACCCACTTTCCACAGCTTCATCTGCCTCATTCATGCTGAGATTTTCAGTTTCATATGTGCATGAATGACGGTGGGAAAAGGAAAGCACAGAAAAAAATCCCAAATGTATTTCTGAGACGCTGCTGCACTTCCTCCTCTCTGCTGCGTCTGCACACCAACATCCACACATGCCCCATGTTTGCAACTCCAGTGTCCTGCAGGGGCAAGTTCTCAAATATTCCAGTTCAGCTTCAGGACGCCTGCTTCTTAAAACGACGAGCAGCACGACCGCAGAGAAGTGTTTGGGGAAGTCGGGGATATTATAAAGAATACAGAAAGTTACCAAAGTAAGACAATTTACAGACTCACTGTCTTTATCTGATCAGTGAAATATAGGTCACCATGACACCACCATTTGAAAGTTAGGTATTTTCAAGACAAATATTTGCATTTTCAGCTCCACCTCTACACTTTAGTCACTTTTCGGCGAGTTTCAGTTTTAATGCAATAACATGAGATCCACTTTAAGCCTTTCTTTGTCTTTAAATTGTTCTACATTACTCAGCTTTTACTGCCAACTGTCAAAGGATTTATAGAAACATTCACGCTTGGAAAGATTGTTTTCTAAAAACGAGTAATGATTTACACGTAAAAGAGTGAGTTTTAAAAATAAAATAAAATTTTGCAGTTCTGAAAAAGCGAGAAACGTAAATTAAAAACTTTCTCCCCCTCGTTTTCACGAGGGTTTGATATTACTTTATTTAATATCAAACAGAAAGCGGTGGGTGGACGTTTAGTGTGATGCACATGTAAAGAAACTACAAGGTGGAGAAACACGAATCACAAGATCAACAACCGGAAGTGAAGAAGACGACGACAGGAAGTAGTTGGAGGATCGTGACGTGGCTTGTTGTTTAATCACATGTGATTTTACTGCATTTCTTATTCAACGGGAACAACGCAATTGCAAAATTGTATATTGTATTTGCTAATATCGGTGAAAAAGTACTTATAGCAAGATATTTTTTCCATGTCAAGAGTGAAATAATCTGCCAATGGCTCATATCATCAATATTAAGGAATTATTGACTTAAAACAAGCTGCTATATCTTGCTGAAAGGTCGTCCATTAGTTGGTTTTGTTTTATTTCAAGTGTACTAAGATGTTTGCACTAGAAAGTAGGTCAAAAATCCTTGGTAAGATGGTGGGTACACATTAATCCGTGGTGCTTCGATTCATGTGGACAAAGACCTGAGGAAGACGCTGGCCATCAGGGGAGTCAGACACATTGATTACGACTTGTTGCTTCTTGATTACACATTAACATGCTAATGTGCTGCTTAATAATGAGAACAAATGAAAGCTTGTAATTTGAGTGAGTCACTCTCTCAAAGTCTCCTAAGCTGCGTTATCGTCTTAAAGCCGTTTTATTTGACAGAAGAATTAAACATTGTTGGTCGTAGGAACCTGACATGCTTTGTCTCCCTCATCTGCCCCTCTTAGTCCGCCTCCTTCTGTCTCTCGCTCTCTTCCTCTTGCCCCTCTGCTCATTTCTCACAGTTTCATAATCTTGCTGAGAATGATGCAACTATCCAGTAACAGTATGGACAGGCAGACACGCAGTCTGTCTAAAATCAGACCACTCGGACAGTATTTCCTAGCTTCAGTTTTGTTCTCAAAATAAAGACGAGGATTTCCTTCCCCTTATATGTTTCTGTTTACAGGAAAAGTCTGGAATGTGTGCCGCGCTCCTCTATGTAAAAGAAAACTAAATAAATGTAAAACGAATAATCAGGAAATGTTTAATGAAAGGAAAGACAAACAAGCTGAATTAAAAATAAATACTCAGGTTACGTTCACACTGCAGCCTGAAGTGACCCAATTCAGATTTTTTGTCAAACTGGATTTTTTTTTATTTTTATTTTTTGGCGTGGTCGTTCACATCATTGCGACTTCTATGTGTTTTTTCCTTTTTATTTCTTAATTTATTTATTTTAATAACTTTATGCTTCTATGTGTTCTCCAGGTGAACTGCAGACGACCTGAAAGTGTCCCGCATGCGCAGTAGGGGGCGCAATAACGTCACAAATAGTGAGCATGCTCAGTGGTTTGCAGAAGTAAAGATGGATGCTAATGGTGGAGCATGTTGTCCGACCGGAGCCAGCACATTAACAGTCCGCCATGGGTGTTGTTTTTCGTGCATCAGGACGCAGAATAATGAAATTTGTTGAATATCAGTGACGTTCAGGCGGGATGACTGCGATCTGGCCGTTCAGATTCAGGTCCCATTTGAAAAGATTGGATACATATCGGATATCCAAATGGTTATTCGAAAAGAAATCCGGCCTGTGTTGTTCAGACTGTTGTAAGAAGATGCAGGTCGCATTAAGGTCGCAAAAAAAGAAGAAAATTGGGTCACTTCGGGCTGCAGTGTGAACGTAGCCTCACATTTTACAGAGGTGAACACTATACCGTGGTTTTGATTGCAAATTTTTTTGATAATTATTGAGTCGGTAAGTAATATATTTCATTAAACTGAAATAAGGGGTAGGATTAAAAAAATTGTTCACTTCTTCCTACTCCTTTTCAAACAGGAAAATAGTCGTAAACAAATATTTTTGTTCTTGGTTATGCGAGCACATGTTTTCTCTGCCTACTGATTGCTTATTTCTTGTTTTTAAAAACTTGTTTGAAATAAATAAATTAAATCAATAAATAATCGGTAACTTCTAACTCTCATAATTATGGCAGTTGGCAAAAAAAAAAACAACCACAAACACAAACAAACACAACAGCTGGTGATCATTTTCCAGAGAATATGGTCTGAAATAAAAATCACAAATATTGAAAGCTCATCCTCCTTGATACAGGCTATTAATAATATGGGAAACTAGTTTTAATCTTTGGAGAAACTTCATTTCTCTTCTGGAGATAATAACCTTTGGGAAGGTTCTCACTAGCAGATGAGGTCAGGGACGGTTCATGGTGGTGGGGTTTATATACTGGGTCTCTATTGATAGAAAACTTTCTCCCCGTTCGTAAAATCGAGTTAATGAACTCTCCTGAAGCTGCTCCGTATGAGGCCGTGAAAAGAAAACTACAGTTTTATCTGTTTCAGTTAAGTATTAGCAATTTGACATGCTCATAAAAGAATATTGTAGCGCAGGAAGTCCAACAAAATCCAAAGCTGCAGTATTTAATTTTTTTTTTAACTTTTAATTTTCACTATGGCTTGACAGTATGGCATTAGACAGATAATCTGAAAAAAAAAAATCGAGCTCCTCTGCCAGAAACAGCCAATCAGAGCCAGGAGGCGGGTCTTAGCACTTTCAATCAGCATTGCCTGTCATGAATGCTAAGGCTAGTTAGCTTGGCTGCTAATGAACACAGATAGAAACAGGTCTCTGGTAACATATCGCTATGTTTTTTTACCATTAGCATCCTTGCTAATGGTGAAAAAACAGCGCTAATACGCTCCTCTGCGCTCTGATTGGTTGTTTAGTAGCTCAGGGAAGAGTTAGAAGAGCCTGATCTTTTCACAGATTATCTGTATCATGTTTTACTACCGCTACATAATTTTAACAAATATGTAAAAAGCATATTTAGAAAAAAAAAAAACTTACATACTGCTGCTTCAAAGCCGTCGCTAAAATCCGATCTGTAACACTCCTATATAGGAGGACAGAAATAAAAACTATAATTCAGATTTCAACAACCTCCATTTGCTTCCGTTTACAAGCCAACATTAGCGCTACGGCATAGCTGGTGGCTGCAGGAAGTTAGAAAAGCTGCCATATTGTTATTACTGTACAAATAAGGTTAAGAAAGAAACATCTGGGACTGTTTATTAAACATTTATTAATTTTTTATCTTGGATCAATGATGCTTACAGTTTATTAGAGTTGTAATTTCTCGTGATTTCTTTTGGAATATAGATGTATGAGGTCTTATGAAGCATCAACACATTTAATAAATACTTGTCAAACTGCCTCAGGCTATGAGCCTTAAACGTTTTATTAGTTATTACCACATGTAGCGAGGACAAAACCAGTCTGGAGTTTTTACCACTGCAGTTGTGGCGTAAAGTTTCACCGGCAATTTCATTTTAAAATGTCAGTACTAACTGGCAGAAATCGCATTATGTTAAGCATTAAAAGACTTCCCTCCTGGTAATTAGCAATCAGTGATGTTACTTTTATGCTGGCAATTATGACAACAGTTCCCCTGGCGAGACGTGTAATGCGGCCAGCGAACGGGCAAGTTACTAAAACACAAGAGCGATATCACTCTCTCAGGAAACATTATCTGCTGGTAATAATCTGGTAAAACTTCAGAGCTGCCACCACCCCCGTACTTTAAAATTATTCTCCCATGCAGCAGAGTGTGTTGAAATGAGACACGTTCATTTCAGGCTCAGTCGTCTCAAAACAAAAAAAAAATAAGAAGTAATCAGAAATACATGTAATCTGATGTTACTTATTATTCTGTAAAGTCTTGATTTGGTTGAAGACCAAACAGCTCCACTTATTGATTAGGTAATAATGTGCAGCAATCAAATTTAAATAACCACATATACTATTAATTTGAGTAAATTCGTCTGATTTATGTTGCAGTGATGTCAAAAGGTTCAGAGCACTTTGAAATGAAATTCAAACAAATTAAGAAACAACCAAAAATAAAATGGGTACCAATCCGTTTCTGTAGGTACAGACAGAAAGAAATAAAAAAGCTGAAGTGCTGGAATTATTAAGAAATGTATTTATTCAGCTTTGACCTCACAGGGACAAAGTCCTTGTGGCAGCTGAAGATGAAAATATAGATCAAACAGATATTTATAGACTTGTGGTTGTTGCTCCAAGGCTGATGCAGTAATAATGACTTTGGTGATTTGCAGCTGAACTAGCCTGCTTCTTCAAAATGTCCATTTTATTTTTTTGTTTCTTTTTGGGAGGCATCTTTTTAAGGCTTTGCCACTGCAGCAGATTAAATCATCAACTAAAATGCAGAAACAAATGATTAAATATGCATATTTCTAAAACAAAAACAAAACAAAACAATGTTTGGGTAGCAATGTAGCCAGAATCTTGCCTTTGCTATTCCCTTTCATTTAAGAGTTGTTCATGGAAGAAGAAACTGCATGTGCAGTAATTTCTTTGAACACAGCAGGAGGGGAAATAGCAGGTACATTTACAAATTAATTAGTCGATCAATAATCCGTTTTTTCACAGTATTAAGACAACTTCAACAAACAGGGTTAATTAAGATGTCCAGACCAAACTTTAAAAGAAAAACACCTTTACATGCGTGACCTGTTGTTGGTCCACATGTAAAAGGTGTTTATACAGTTCTCACTACAACCTCTAGGGGGCAATAATGTGCTGCACTGCTGCTTAGAAGACAAGAGGAAGGAAGGAACCACTAAGCAACTAGTGCTGTTTTGCATCCCTTCCTCTCCTTATTCTATTGTTTTAAAATGGCCTTTGTTGTTGTTTTTTAATTTTTTTTTGTCATGACCAATAAAATTGAGGAGTTGTTCACAGAGGTCCAATGAAATTGTGCGATACATCATGCTCACTTTCACAGTTACG
>CAEGAE010011985.1:0-15829 GCA_903067095.1 Girardinus metallicus | reverse complement strand
TATTATTATTATTATTATTATTATTATTATTATTATTATTATTATTATTATTATTATTATTATTATTATTATTTTCTAAAATATACTGGTACGTTTCAAACAATTAGAATATTAGTGAAATTATTTCCTTACCTTGTGTCCCATGTCAACTTTGTAATTACCTACATGTTTTAACTTGGTGAATTTAAACAATGACACATAAGAGCACACAGGCACCCCAGGTGAGAACTAAAGCAACACAACTCTAGTTTATGTCCTACATGGCTCTTGTCAGGGTGATCATCTGGAGAAATACACATTTCAAATTCATAGATAATACTGAAAATAAGTAAAAATGTCAGCATCTACTACATCTCCTGGTATTCATGTTTGACCCAGGTCAGCCACTGCACACCCAGAGATCATATTTCCAAAGTTTTTTTTTTTTTTTCCTTACCATTTTGATAGAAAAATAAAATTTAAACTGATTGGCAGCAAGACAATCACATTTTATTTTATTTCTTTTTCTAGGACAGTTGGCGTTTACTGGTTGCAGAGGTTCAAAGATGTGTTTAAACTTAACAGATTTCTGGAACATTGAAATCTTTGATGAGCAGCAGAGCGATGAGGAGCCCTGGGTGACAGACACAAACACACACGTAAACGCGCGCACATACCAAACACAGCAGCTCATATTGTTTCATATCAGCAGAGAGCAGAAAACTAATTTCTCGTCTTTCCCCCTCCAACAGTTATTGGATGAATTCTCTGTAAGGAATTCTGCCGAAGTCTCAGACTCGTCTAACTGAAAAGAAAGAATGAAAAAACACACCAACTTGTGTGAGTTTTCTCTTTTTAGTGAGAAGCAATGACTTCTAGGATTTGGAAATTGGACATTCATTCCATTAACTATGTAAGAATTTTTTTTTTTTTTAACCATACCTTATTAGTTCTAAGTTTAAAAATTATTTCTCAGTAGCGCAGTTACGTAATTTGACTTTATTCAAAATCTATGAAGATTTTGAACTATCCCAGATGTGCATTTTTAACAGCTGAAAAAAACAGACTTCAACTATTTGCACCTTGTTATGTTGGTAAATTAGGAAAATCGAGAACCTTTAGAAAGCTTGGTCTAAATAGTTGCCTGTGTTTGTTAGCATGAACATTTTCATGGATTTAGTCTTAAATTATATTTTTGTTCATCAAAACCTTCCACCAGAGGTAACATACAAAAGGTTTTGTTTTTCTCTACAACATAAATAAATCAAATAGTAAATGAATGAATTATCTAAAGCATTCCTCTCCAAACAAATGGAAAAAAGCTGAAATGTTGAAAGAAAGTCAGAGAAAACCCACATATACTTTAACCACTGCTTCACTGGGTCCTGTTTTGAATCTGCAGCATGAAAAATGTTCTGGTTTCTGGCAGCTGTAGAGATCAAGAGGTGGTTATGTTAAAAACCAAAATAGTCACAATTCAAGCACACTGCAACACCTGGTGGAAATTCTCTTCTTATTTCATATTTTGCACAGTGTTTTCCATGTCTAAATTGCATTTATTCTGTGTTAAACAAATTAACAAAAACTATTTTTGAAAGCATGACACTTCTGTTGTGTCATGTATCATAAATGGATCAAAAGTATGACAATAATACCACTTTCTATTCTCCACGGAGAACAACAATTCAAAACAATACCTATCTGAGCAAAGCTAAAGTTGTGTCCATTTTAGTCCATTTTAAAGTTCTCTTTCTGGACAAGAACTTGATCAAACAGTGCAACTTCAAAACTTGAAGTCTTGCACCATTTGAACCCTTCTTCCAACATGTCAGAAGACTTTTAACAAGGATGCACTTTGTTAGCATTCAACAGCAGCCAGTGCATATTCAGCTGCAGCAGGATGGAGGAGGTACATTGAAAGAGGTTCAGGTTGTAGAGTGTTAAACCCCCCCCGTGGTCCGTCTGGAGGACAGAGCACAAATTATAGTCTCGCTAATTAGCAAGCGATAAAAATAGTTGTGGAAACAGTCGGATCTGGATCATGACTTTCCCTCCGCTCCTCACACCCCAGAGCGACGTTATGCATGTGGAGAACTCAAAACAAGCTCATCCATACTGTCAAGAAAGAAACACACAAGTGAGCTTGAACTGAGATAGTTAATCCTGTATGACATGTCACATTCAAACATCATCTGTGATATATGACTTTGATTATTTCCAATAGTTTGCAAAAAACAAAAGTTTTTTTCTTTTATCTAAAACTCAGATCATGCTTTTTTGTGAAAATATCTGTATAGAATAAAATAATTTATTTCTTCACTAAATTATGTGTTCTTGTTTTCTCTAAACTTATATTTTATCTTGGCTCTAGGTTAAAATTTTAGGAATATTGTTTTTCATATGCGAACACAAGCAGACCGGAGACCGCTCCAAAAGCAGGAAATGCTCTAAAGCAGAGGGCCTTCTGGGTACATACAACCAAGATAAATGTTAGACTCTAACGCTGTTTCAATACTTTTAGGTTTAGAGGCATTAAAGTTATTACCTTCAGATGGGACAAGACACCTGAGAATTCATTGTAAATAAGAGGTAAATAATATATTTCCATTACTCTCCTACACACCATGCTTTCAAATTCTGTCATTAGGATCTTAAAGGGATCAAAATACAGAATCTCTCAATTATGCAATTTTTTTTGCTTAGAAAAAATATTCTAATCTACTCACAAGAAAGATGAAATTTGTTAGTATTTTTGCAAGTCCTTTTAATTATGAAAGTACTTCATACTTCAGTTTGAATGATTTTTTTTTAATTTATTTAGTGCATGTTCTGACAGATTCTGAGATCAACATGTGATTGTTGGATAATGAGTTTTTGTGAGTTCTTAAGTTCTTTTATGTCACAAACAACTGAATAATTTCCTTCAAGGGGCTGATTTGTTGAGGAAAGGTTAGAATTTTTAGTAAATTTGTCCTCTCAGGGGAACTCACAGATAAAACGCCCTCATCATCTGCATCGAAGCGACTGAGCCGCCTGCAGAGATTTCTTGTCAACAGATTAGGAATCACTCGAAGTGAATTGTCCCCGCCATTAATATGTGCATAACATGAATGAGGCAGCGTGCCACCGCGGCTGATAAACAATGAGGCCGTTTCATCTTCAGCTGAGTGTGACTGTGATGAATATTCAAGCCCCTCTTTAAACAGTACACACTGAGCCTCTTAGCTAAATCAGCACTCACTTCTTTATTAACATACTGGAATGTGCAATCAATGCCCCAATGCATGTTTGCTACGCACAACGCTAAAACAAAAGATATGACAAAAAGAGCTTCATATGAGTATGACTGTAGGAGTCACACTCTACAGAAATACAGTCACACTGTCAGTTTGCTAATGATAGGCAAGTATGATGGGCTTTCTGTGCATTTAACGGAGCTCAGATTTCAACTTTAATGACGTATTGTTTGGAGAAAACATGTTGGAAAGATCTTCTTCAGTATCCAAGAATTTGCAGAGCGACTCAATTTTTACTAGGGGTTTTAGCATTACTTAAGATTTACAACATCTGATTACCAATTAACCCCTTCATTCCTATATGCTGCTAGGTATCAAGATAATACTCAGATCTATGGTTTGCTACATATAAATATTTTCATTTATTGCTGTTCCATTAATCAGAAAACAAGTTGAACTGCTGCACAATTGGACCCACAACAACTCAGCATGCAGAGCTGACTACATTTTTATCAGACAAATCTTCTGCAATAGATTGATGTTGCATTTAAATATCACTTGTGAATATGAAGCAACAAGGAGAATATGCACACTCTATATTGTTAGTGTGCATTTTCGACATGTTCAGAAAAACTATGGCAGTCTAAATTTAAAGATCCTACAATTTAGCATAAATACTGTAGAACAGGGAAGCAGAAGATTTGTTTACTTAAAGCCACAAATCTTCACTTTCTTCTAAAATGAAAGACATTTATGCAATAGTATGACTTTTTTCTGAATCTTTGCTTTAATTCATTTAACCTGGAAATAGCATTACAATTTAATAAAATTTTCCTGTTATAATTCATAACTTTCCCATCCTGAGTGGGTCTCTCCTCCTTGATGCTGGATGGTCTTTCTGCTGCAGGTTAGTGGGAGCCCTGAGCTGCCTGGGGGGGCTGGACCATGAGCTTCACCTGGAAGGCCTGGAATGGCAGTGTGGTTGGGTCGAGGGGCTGCGTACCCTACATCTCCCTCTGCCTCTTGGGCGTTGGGGCTGCTGATCCTGTGCCTTACTGAGAGCCTACCTCTGTGTGAGACTACCCTGGGGCGGTGCCTTGTTTCTGTCTGCCTGGAGCTGCTGTGGCCTTCTGGAGCCAAGTCCACCTGTCCTCTGCTGCTCTTGGGTGTTGTGTGCTGAAGGCCTTCTACCTTTTTCACCACTCTAACAACTGGACACCACCAAGGAAGCAACTCATACACATACACACCCCACACAAACACACTTATTTCTACACACGTGTAATTACAATGGTAGAAGGTCATATAAACAGGTTAATATTAGATCAATGTGGCCTGCATACTTTTGTGTTGGATCCAGTATTAATTGATTTAATGAAGTCAATCATGCAATTTAAATATCCTTCTTGAGATATCCTTTCTGTAGAGCAAATTTGCTCTGCCGCCCATCTGTAGGCAACCATCTTCTCTTTATGTCAGGCCTAAAATGCAGGGACAGTAAAAATATATAGGATATATATGTTTAAATATATAAATATATATTAGCATCTGTAAGTAGAACCATTTCCCATCAAAACATGTCATATTTTTTTATCTAAAGAACCTTTGGATCTGGATTTTTTGTTCCACAACGTTAGATCTTTCCTAACTCTGTGTTCCAGTTCGTAAATAAATGCTCAGATGCTCCATCTTTGTGTCTGTTTGTCTGCTTATGCCTAGTAAAAATACCTCCACAGAATGCCATGTTATTTAAAAAATATGTAGATTATAGGTCATGCAAAGGTGTTAGCAATGTTTGACTATTTTTGATGCAGCCTTCAGGATGCCATTTACTCGTCAGACTTAAAATGAATATTGTAAGAAATATTTGAGTGTATTTTTTTATAGAATAACAATTTGCTAGAGAATAACTTCATAATAAAACATACATTTTCGATCTTAAAACTGTTAAATGCAATCCATGCGAGGAATATTTGTTTTCAAAGCCATGAGTACCTCCTATTGGAAAATAAAATACAATAAAAAAAACATATTTTAATAACCATAAGAGAAAAGATTAACTAAAGAGATTATTTTAAAAAGAATATTTTTTTTGCAGTCCTCAGCAGGTTTAGGCTGAAGATCTGTGGACTCAAGAGATTATCTGGATTTATCAGCTTTGGCCATTTTGTTACAGATTTTAATTTTTTATTTCATCAGTTAGATGAAAAACAAACCTGAATGAATATAATCAAACAGTGGCCCTTTTACAAATGGAAGATGGCTGGATCAGATCTGCCTCTCTGATAGGAGCAGTAAAGAGGATTTGTTGGAGTGGAGTCCATGTGGCGCTCACATGTGTCCGCAGTAATCAGAAACAGAAAACCGGAGATTTCCAAACAAACATCATGAGGCGGGATGATAAGATGGAACGGCAGCTCCAAGAGGAGAGAGCAGAGGATTAAAGAGATTAAACGCTGAAGTCAAACCGTTTGGGCTGCAGGACGTCAGAGCACACAGACCTACAGTACCACTTCATGAAAATCACAAACAAACGGAGGCTTTCCCACTTAACGAGAGCAAGTGGGTCACTGGCTTAATGGTGGTTGAATTCCCAAGCCCACCCAGGTGTTGTGACTTTGAGCAAAACGCTGATGTTCCAACAAAATAGTTAAAATTAGTTCTTCAAAGAAGACAGTCAGACACAAAAGTTAATAACCAGAGAGTAGGTCCGACACTCCATGAGGTTATTGAGACATACTGTAGTGCATGATACCTTAAAGTACACAAGACAATGTTTTATGTTGTCTTTGTGTGCTTTTTAACGTGTTTAGTTAAAAAGCACACAAATGTGCTTTTTAACCCATGTGTTTTTAAACTAAAAAGACATAAAATATACTAGATTCTGAATCTGCCATAAGGCCTTCCCTAACTGCATGTATATTTTTCATAGCAAAAGAGCTCAAGTTTTGCCAAAGATTTTTAATAATGTTTAGGAGTGGACTTTGACAATACCATTCTAACTCATTAATGCAATTTACTCTAATTGATTCCCTATGTAGCTCTGGCCGTACATTTACAACCACTTTCCTACTGGAAAACAGGTTTTTCCAGTCTAATAGGTTCCTTCCAGGATTTATTCAGAGCTATTTGTTCTCCTCTAAACTCTGACCAGTTTAAAGGAAAACTCTGACTCTGACTTTCTTGTACTTGCTGATCTGTTGTGTCCCCGATATGAGTTATTGGGAACAACGCTGGCAGAATTGAACCAGTATCTCAAATAAACTCAACTTTGTGTTGAAACACATCTTCTGTTTTATGGGACCTTATATATTAGGTCCCTTATGTGTTTGGGAACCTAATATTAGGGAACCTACATATTATATATATATAACATCTGAAATGTTTTGAAAGACTTTAGGTGCTTAGGTTCCAAATAAGCATAATCCAATCTAACAAATAAGAGTGGAACAAGTTCAAAATAGACATGCATAGTTTCTGGACCCATTAAGACATAAAATCATTACAGTTCATGTTAGAGTATAAATTGATGATAAATCGTACCGGCAACATGGAACATGAACATTAAATTTCATATTATATTATTATATTATTATAATTTTATATTAGTAATCATGCATGAATGAAAAACATTTGCATGTCCTGAACAAAAAACAAAAATAACAATCTAACTTCTAGCAAGTCAAATTTATTGTAGTGACTTGACAGATTTTAACAGTTTGAATTTATTTTGCATGACCAACTTGAAGCTAGTAACTGAGGCTGGGGCAGTGTGTAAATGTGGGGGTGTACATGTGTGTGTTTTTCCAGGTGGATGGTCAGACCTTCAGTGTGAACTCTGTGCAGAACATGGAACACAGTGTGAGGCAGTGGTGTGTGTCTTTGTGTGATCTGTAGAGATGGAGTCTTCCTCTCGCTGCAGGCCTCCAGGCGCTGCCCTGGGCGCTCCATCTAATGCCACACTCGGACCCAGTGGAGTTTACACAGGATTAGATCAGACACATGCAGTTTCTTTCAGCTCTATCTTGCAGGTTTCTTCTTAGAACTCCTACCTTCCAAACTGTACCACAACACCCTGAGAGTTTGTCTACTACAACTGTACACATGCAGTGTGATGCAAAAGGTTAGAGCCTTGCAAGAGAAATCTCTACATGGAGGAGAAATAAAAACTACTGCCAAAACTAAAATAAATACAAAGTAAAGAGAGTTTAAAAAATGCCTTAGTGTAAGATTACACTAAGGCATTAAAAAATAACACACAATTATATTAATATGAACTGTATTTGATTTATGGAAAGAAATTTGATGACATAGCAAGTAAAAATAGAATATAAAAGAGATCTAAGACTCATTTGTTAATGTGACAGGTTATTATAACGTTAAAAGGAAATCATTTACAAATAATAATGAATTAACTAAAACGATATAAAAAAAATAAATATTAAAGTATTTCTGTAACAAGACAAAATGAGTACAATTTAAGCAAAATACAGATTGTGGGAAAAAAAAAATATTTATTGGTAAAACTCCGATAAAAAACTCATAAATTTTGAATATTAAATATATGAATGCATTTAAAAAACATCCACTTTCTGTTACCCAAAGGCCTTTCGGTTGTTTATTCCACAGTTGACAATAAAGTGATGCCTCATCATATGTGTCGGTTTGCTCTTTAGGAATTACTAACAGTTACTCAAAAAACACAACATGATTATCTAGATTCACATTTTAACCAGGTCTGGAGTAGAGTCAAGTCACAGACTAAATCTTCAAGTGAAATTATTTGATTGTTTTCACAAAACTCTAACCTGAGTAAGTTGCATGGTCCTGGTGCTGTTCAATTTTGCTCAGTTTACTGACATACCTGGCGGAGCATTTATGCCAGAATCTGTTTTTGTGTTTTTTGCTGTGAAGAAATTCAGACATCACTTTGTGTAAGAATACGTCTGTGCACCTTTAATACTTTAAAATGTGTCAACACACCATAGTTGACATAAATAAGCAGCTTGTCATTACCAAACCACTGGTCACCATCTCACCCAGCTTTAGCATGCAAACAGACGCTGAATTTCAAAGCTGCTCCGGCTGAAAAAAAAAAGTTAATTAAAATCAGTGCAGTAAGCTTAAAGGTGAGTGTTAAAGAAAGGGGGACTGTGGGAGAGAGGAGCTCTGGGAGAAGAAGGAGAAGGGTGGGCATGAGGACTCAGATAATGAAAATAGTCCCTGAACTTGATTTCCTTAATCACTGCATGTCCCTCTTTCTGTTAATTGAAGATAATTATAGGATTTTAATTTCCTTATGTAGGTTAAAGAGGAGAGTGAGAAGTTAAAGCAGATGGAATAACTGATGCAGATGAAGACAGAGAGGCTGACAATCTATTAGTTATGATCGAAGCCGATAGAGAAATTCAAGTTTCCAAATTTGATTGAAAATTCAAATTTTACTTATCAAATCTGAAGATCACATGAAGGGAAATTTAGAGAATGTTTACTGCACTTTCAGCTGCAAAGACTTTGTGTACAATAGATCAGTTAAATTAAAAAGGAAAACATTATGATATAAATTGACCTTAAAAAAAAGATTTTTTTTTCTTGTAAGTATTTTAGAGTCATTACAATTAGTTAGTTTTACAGAAAAGTAAACCAATATTGCCATTTGATTTGGCAGTTTTATTCTGTGTGGTTTAACCTTTGGTTTTAAAGTTTTACAGATGAAAATGAAACCATTTTGTTTTAAACAGAAAGACAACCAGTTAAATAGGCCTTGTCAGGGAGGGTGAATCATGAGTTGTGAAGATGAGTTGTGTTCACTTTCGGAATA
Source organism: Girardinus metallicus (assembly GCA_903067095.1). Taxonomy (NCBI): domain Eukaryota; kingdom Metazoa; phylum Chordata; class Actinopteri; order Cyprinodontiformes; family Poeciliidae; genus Girardinus; species Girardinus metallicus. The sequence continues at coordinate 6,793 of CAEGAE010011985.1, read as the reverse complement.
TAGTTGTTTTTGTACTATTCTGTAAAAACCCTTAATATTTAACCTATCACTTTCAGGCATGTAAACTTTTAAATTGTTTCATTTTGTTTGTTTTTGTTGTTGGTTTCTGTCATCTGCCTGTTGTGGAGTATTTTTAGGCAATGCCTGGTATTTCCCTCTTAATGAATGTATTAATCATGAATGCTTTTGCAGATACAAAATGTATTCATACAGCATGTTCAAATATGACAAAATGTTAATGTATTAGGTTTTGTTGGCTGTGGACTGTTTGCTCTGAAGCACATTACAGTTACTTATCGGCTACATGTCTTGTGTTTTGTCCTTTTTGGTTCTTCCCAGAAAAGATTATGAACGGAATTAAAAATGTTAACTCATAGAATAAAACATTGATAGTACAAACAAATATTTTTGTAAGCGTAAAAATACATAATGAGTACAGATAATTACTTAAACTAAAACAAACATGAACTGGCATTTTATAGAATTATTTTAATCCTTCAGTCTAAGTGAGACAAACAAAAAGTCTTGTACGTTGTTCCTATTTTTTTGAACTAATACAGATCAAAAACAGAATTTAAAGCTTTTTTTTCCTTTGATAACTGAAGGACAATTTATCCACATTGCAATGCTTAAAGAGAATAAACATCCAGCACACTTTAGCCATATCCCACAAATTTTGCCTCATTTCCTTTCATTTATTCAGTTTTTAACCTTGCATGAATTTTTTGAGTCAGTTACTTAAATCTGCTTTAGTTGAGCTGCAAATAAGTTTAATTAAAGGTAGGGTTGTTGTGGGCTAAATAATTAATTAAACTTTAAACTAGAAGATTTAAGAAAAGAGCAAATAGTTGAAGTAAACATGCTTAAGATTGCTGTGTGTGTCCTGCAGTTAACTTTATTCCTTTTGAAAGCTCATCTTTTCCACGTTCATGGCTACTGACTGAACTAATGGCAAAAACAACAGCAGTTTCCACCTGTTAAATGCCAGAAATGGCATTCCAATATGTGTAATATCTTTCTGATACAAGCAATATTGCAGAGCTTTGGGACAAAGGGGATGGGTAGATGAGGAAAAAATGAAGAGTTTAGAGCTTTAAAGTGTCTGTTCAGACTGAGCAGGATCTAATTCTTTGTTCTGCCTCCCCATTACCTCCATAAATATAAAGAAAACATGAGTATTTGTCTTGAAAATGGACGGCGGTGTTTGGCACACACACTGATGGCCTTTTGTATCAGAGAAAAATGGCATAACTGTGGTCAAATGAAGCCTTTATGAAGAAGCCACCATCTCTTCCCCGGCGAATGGGACGTGTCAGAAAACGGGCGGCGCGTCCAGTAATTTGGGTTTATTTTTGTGATGTGTGACAGCGAGGATAAAGCAGAGCGCTGCATCGAAGCGCTGATTGATCTTTCACAGGCAATCACCATGAGCAGCGAGCAGAAAATAGGCCGGCCGTATCCGAGGAGGCTCATCTGAGAGCGGGATTACCACGTTACCAATGAACCTTCAACTTGTCAGAGTCTGACCCGTCTGTGAAGGTGAGAAACAACGTCACAAGGCAGGACGGCCTGATGTGGACAAATGAGAGAACGAAAACGTTGCAGGACCTGCTTTGTCTTTGTTGAAAAATGTCTGTGAGCACTGGTTGAAGTTTATGATTAGTGTGCTGATGAGTTTCAGAAACCGGTTGCACATGTCGGGTAATGCAAATGAAAGCCACAGCCTAATTTATGTCTTAGCAGTTATTTTTATGCAAAAGCAAAATTCAGGAAAGGGAAAACATGACTGCCATAAAAACAAAAAAACAAAACATGCTATAGTTTGAAAGAATGATATTTCTGGTGATTTTTCTTTTTTACTGCACAAATGATGTATTTCACTTTCAGAATGTTACAAGAACATTCATAACCTTGATCTTTTTTTCCTAATGTTTCTGATGTTACAATGACAAAGTTAAAAAAAAAAATTCTCTAAGATCTTATGTTACATACCAATGCACATCAGAGCATGAATATGAAATGTAAGGAAACATATGCAAGTCAATAGTGTATGTCTGCTAGTTTTGCACATCCAGACCCTCACATTTGAATCCATTCTTGAAAAAAATACACTATCTTGCAAAGTATTTACTCATATCTTAAAAATAAATGTTTTAGATTTAGATATTCCATTTACTTTAATGTTGATGTGTATAAAATACAGCACCTTGGCAGGCAAACTGTTTGGAAAAGTGAAAAAACTCTAAAATGTTATAAATTCATCCATACGTTTTCCAAAATGTATAACAAATATGAACATATTTACACACTTTTCACATAATATTCTAGTACAATGCATTACATCTAATTAATATTATCTTTTGAAAAAGTGATATTTACGGTACTTATTCTTTTTTTTTTTGTTGTTGATTTCTCAAGGCAATCCAGATTTTCTAAAAATCCCTGCACTCCCTGTTCTCTTAGGGGTTTTTGTATGTTCATTTACGATCAAACATGTGCATAAAACTTTTTACTTTTCCTAATTTAGGTCCAGAAACCATAAGTTTACTGTCCATCACAAGTCCCTAAAATCCAATTCCTTTCCATCTCTATTTATTTTTTGCTTCATTTTGTTTTTTTTCATCATCATCCAACCCAACAATGGCCTGTGAATCTGTGTGGCAGTCGTAGAAACTGCTTCCGTAAGGCCCCAAGTGAGCAGCAGCAGTTTCTTCCCCCTTTTTTTTTTATCCCCTTCTAGTTTTATCTGCTGCTGTTTAATTGACTCAGTGTGACGAGACGGCAGCAAGGGATAGAGCACAGAAGGGAGTGATGTTTCTAGATGTAGAAGACAGTTGTGGGAGGGCTATGATGAAAAAATAATGATGCTAGTTACATTCTATTACACAAAATATGGAAAATGGCAATGAAATTCCCCTCAACAACATTTCCTTCCTAATATCACCATCATCATTTGCTGCTGCCACTGCCGCAAGGAATTCTGGGATGCCACACAGCAAGAAGCTGATGTGGATGTGCTTTAACACACATACAAAGTTACTTTCAAGGCTATAATTCATGCTGCTTTTAATGTATTTTTCACATCATATTCTACCTCATTATGGATTTTATTTCTCAGTTCCTCATTAACACAGAGTTAATATATTTTTTATGCATGCATTAGTATCCTCTCCTTCATTATGCACTCACCAGCCACTTTATCAGTCCCACCTTCTTCATAGTAACAACTTGGCAACCTCCTCCCTCTCGTTGCTTTCAGTTTTATCTCATTTCAATTCACATGAATCTAAGAAACAACATGCTTGGTCTCATTAAATTTATTTACTTGACTGCATCATGACCATGACTGAACAGGGATGTATGTGATTTAATTTCTCTTTACATCATTGGATTGATTTGATTACACTCTTGTGTATATAAAATGGATCTGTGTGTCTTGTGCTGGGCTCTGACAGGACACCTGTTGTAAATTTCAGAAAATAAATGAAGTGAACATATATTGAATTGAAGTCGAGCAAATTTAGACTACTGCTTTGTGTCCAATCCTGCTTCATGAATGCACAAGGATTAGTTTAGTCATTTGTTTGAAAAATCCATCCATCATCCACAGTTACGACTTATACAGGATTGGGTAACAGAGAAAAGAGAAACACAGACTTCCCGCACTACACTGACACTCTGCAGCTCATTCTGGGGAATCCCAAAGAATTCCCAGATCCGGAACGGATATATTCTAAAGTTCATCAACCAAGGTCTACTCTAGGGTTTCATTTCAAAATTGAGAAGAAAGCACATTCATGTTCAGGAATGATCTGCTGAAAGCACAGATGTAAATTCAGTGTCCATCCTTGATGTCAAAGGTTAATGTAATGATTTTAGGAAAAGTAGGATGCATGAATAACTTAGGGGTCTTATAGGAGCACAGGTAAATAAAGTAAAGAATTTTAATTATTGAACTGAAGTATGTATCCATGCATTTTATTCTCTTATCTTAGGTTGGGTTGTAAAGGTAAAATTGTTCAGAGAGGGAAACCCAGAGATCACTGGTAAGTGTCCCAGTGACACTTATCAGCTACATCTGAGGATTCCAGTGAGTTCTCCACTAATGCAGATGTATTTAATGTTGCTTGAAGTTAATGTTGAGAGGAGAAACGTTGACAGTTTAAAAAATATCAGCATATTCCCTGTAATGTTTGATTTATGTAAATTGTTGATGGTTTATTGTTCTGTTGTTGGTAGCTTGTTTTTACGGTGTCCTTGACTGTTTTGAGTTTTACTTTAAATAAAATCTATTGTTATTAATAATAAGAAGTAAGACAGTTCTCCTGATGAAACCACCGGCTCACATTAAAAACCATGTAATGTCGTATGCTAGTCCGCCCCTGTCTATCATCAACAGGGCATATTGGAGAACTTATAAGCCAAAAATTTTGACAATTATGACAATGACCCTATGCTGGCAGACACCTAAAGACATACTGGTAATAAAAATCAGACAAAAACACCCACCTGCAACTTTTCGTGGCTTGGCGTCCTTCCTGGCAAAACATCTTCAAAGACATTTGTAATGGTTATCACTTCCAAATTTCACAGTTTTAAATCTCCAAGACATCTGCTTTGTTCTTCCAAATTAAAATAGTTTTCACAGCTTGCTGATATATATCATCCTTTCAGATCGCTGATATCTTATTTCTTTTCATCTCTAATTTTATCCTGTTCAGGTCAACAGAAATTGAACATCAACAAAGCATAAAGACACACTGCTGATTTAATACCCAACACAAAACTCAGCGTGAAGTGAATAAGGAAAAAATGCAATAAAATTATCTGCTGTTAAGGTGAAGCAAGAACAAATATTTCTCTTCAGATCAGTTTAAGTCACTTCAGAAATGAAGGAGTCAGAGTCCACAATCTTAAAATCAAAGCAGCAGGACGCAGCACCAAAGTCAATTTAAATCCTGCACTAAATAAAGCAGCGAGAGCTCCTCGCTGAGTCTGACACAGTTCCATCAGGTTCATAATAAATGAAAGTTTATTGATCCCTGCAGGGAGATGTGTCAATGCAGCGGCAACATAATAAAAGGCTGAAATCGAGTATAATTAGAAATATGCCAAATGAGAGCCTGGGTAATGCAACTGTGTCCTGGATAAGAGATGATGGAATGAATAACAAAGAGAGATACTGCTTCTCACAAAAGAATTTCAAATTTGTTTTGTTACAGCACGCTTTAAATCATGTTGTGTCACTAAAAATACTTAGGCTATGATGATGAAGAAACATAAATCAAAGAAAAAATGTAAATTAAAACAATTACTCAAAAGTGTAAACCACATTACAAACACTGAAGCACCAGCTGTTTTGAGCAGAAAAAGAGAAGAGGTGGAATCTTGTTCTAAATAAACAAGTGTTGGTGTACTCTTAGTGTCACAGAAGGCATGTAGTCGTCAGAAAGATTCATTTTATTCATTGGGGAAGTTATTGTTTCCTAACTAAGATAAAAACAACTTTAGCAGGTCCATTTTTGACTTTCTGGTCACTTCCTGCTTCCTCTCATTTCAATCTACAGGCAGATATTAAAAACCTTTAATTCTGTGATTTGGACTGTTAAGAACTGGAAGGAACAGTCAAACCAAGGCCAGTAGAACCTGCAACTGTATGCACTGTGCGTACCTTGAGATTTTCCTTTAAGTAAAGTAAAAAAAAATTAATTTGTGCTTTTCTATTATCTAACCATCTTTACTACTAACCAAATTGTAGAGAAAAGAAGGTATTTTGTGTGAGTCTGTTGGGGTGAGCACATGTCCATCCTAAGTCTAAATGGTCGGTTTACTTTGGCTTATTTGGCGGCTTAGCACACTTTCTGATAATTATGATTATGCAGTGAAGCTAGTTTAAAATGAATAAGTGGAATTTTTACCCTCCTGCAGTTCTAAGAGAAGTTCAGTGAACCCCACCTGAGCTTTTTACAGTGTATGCGATTCTTTCGGGGTCTCTGGTTTACAAGCTTTTTTTTATGTGGCTTTGCAAAATGAAGAGCTGACTGGTCACCTCATTGACCAACCATGTCATCTGCCGCACTCTTCCTAAGTGTCACACTAAGACTGCGGGAGGGTTAAACAGTTAAATCCAGTTGAGACTTCACCAAAAGAGTAGAAATGAAGCAAACTTTGTCTCTTCACCTTCTCCTCCTCTGGAAGTCTCAGATGCACCATCTGAACCTGGGAATCTCCATCCTCCAGGAAAGTACAAAACATGCTACGGAGACCTGGTGTGCATTACACTGAACATGCCTTCCTCATCAAGTTGTCCTTTTTATTGCCAATGTTTCAGTTTAAGCTAAAAAAATCTTTTCACCTCCCTTTTTTTAAATTTGTACAGAACCATTCATAATTTTATTAGTAGACCTGATGCTGTCTTGGTAATTGCTAAGTTTAATAGTTGATGATCAGGTCATGGATGTATTCTTTTGTACCTCATTTCTATCAAGCAGGAGATCGCCAGGCGGATTGGCGCAGAGTTTGCCATGAAGCGGGCGCTGTACCGGTCCGTTGTGGTGAAGAGAGAGCTGAGTCAAAAAGCGAAGCTCTCGATTTACCCGTCGATCTACGTTCCTACCCTCATCTATGGTCATGAACTTTGGGTCATGACCGAAAGAACGAGATCGCGGATACAAGCGGCCGAAATGGGTTTCCTCCGTAGGGTGGCTGGGCTCTCTCTTAGAGATAGGGTGAGAAGCTCGGTCATCCGGGAGGGACTCAGAGTAGAGCCGCTGCTCCTTCACGTCGAGAGGAG